>JAABKK020002829.1:7539-21903 GCA_011634745.2 Catotricha subobsoleta
TTTTTTTGCTTTTTGGTTTATGTTTTTTGTTTCAAATAGATGAATAGAAACGACACAAAAACATATATATATACTAAATGTATGTAAATACGTTCGTTCCGTAAATAATATTTTATAGTCACTCAACAAAATTATGTAGGATATAATAGTATACTACAAACCTGTTGACTTTGAACTTTAACAACTTAACGATGTATAATTTTGTTAATCATTCGTTGAGCATCACGAAAATTGTGAAAATTAGAAAAATAAATGAAAACTGAAAGATATAATTAGATGGGCGTTGAAATTTTTAAAAATTGTTTGCTTGATTGAAACGATTAACTAAAGTAGGTTCTGTTATTGAAACAATGACTAAGCAAAATGAAAAGATGACATCAAGTATTTTAGTAAACGTTTATTTTTATTTAAGTCAAAAGATTTGAAGAAAAATAAAATATTATAAATAAAAAATCTTGATTTGGTTGTAATAATTTACTAAATTGTTATGAGCACAAAGAATATAAAAATAAAATACAACACTAACATTGCATAAAAATAAAAATATATATAAAAATATTTTCACGTAATGTATATAAACTTATAAACAACTTTTGCGCACCGTGCAAACATAATAAACAACCAACAACAAACAAAACTGGAAAACCGCTAAGTTTAATTTCATAAACCAAACATTACAAGTATATATAAGTAGATACTTCTTTACCTTTCATGAATTTTAAATGTCTATAATATTCATTTCATTCAAAGAATAATCGTAAAGAGCGTACCTACAGGTATCCACCTATATATATAGCAGAGAAATTTACAGAATTCATATATAGGTACAATATTGAAATGTGGGTCAAATTTAAATGTTGAGGTAAATAAACTTGAAAAAGTTATTCTGAGTTATAATAATTGCATAGTTCTTTCTTCATCTACTTTCATAATTGTAGATGAATTTTGAGTTGAGAACAAGTTAATAATGTTTAATTATAAAATATATTTACCATGAAATCTGTCAAAGACATTAAAATTCCAGTTATATGGATTGATTGGTAAATATGAGACAAATCCAGGTTGCACGTATCCGGTATCAATGACACCATCAAAATTATTAAAGTCTGGTGTTGGGAGTGTCGGTATTTCATGATGGAATTCATCACGATGTTCTAATGGAACTATAACAACTTCTGCATCATCATCTGGATTGGTACTTGCTAAAAATAAAAAAATAACAATTATTTATTAAATTTTCTACAATGTCACAAAATTAAATTAGTTGTAATCATTCTGTATGATTATTGGGGTACTTAAACACTTAAAATATAAATTGAACGCAAAAATATTGACATGTTTTTTTTTTTTTTTTGCTGCATTTTTATTTTGTATGACAGGAAATACAATTTAATTCATTTTAATTCAGTTTAATTTGAGTATAAAAAATGATGTTGCAAAAACGATACTCGAATAATTTGTGTATTTATGTTTATGACCATCAAATAAAAAAAAAGCCCTCAATTTACTGCACACTATAGCAAACATTAAAGAATTATTGCATTCAACAAAACAGTTTATGCAATTGTGTATGCTGTTTACTTTAAAGATATAGTTAAGCTATTTATTAGAACATGATTTATACATTATTTAATAACAAGATAACGTTGTATTACTTCAATGCCTATATAGAGGGGAGTGCACACCCTTGACCTGTGTATGATTATGTTGTAAGTAAGTATATTTAGAAGTCGGCAATATTACTACAATGCATATTTATGAGCAATATCCATTTAAAAAAATGTCTAAAAAAAAATTAATCCAAGAAAAGTTTTAGTGTAAATTCTTTGGGTTTAGTGTTAAATTCACATATTTTTATCGACACAATTAATTTCTGGTGGAATAATCAAAATTATAAAAACAACGGTTTCAAAAGAATAATAAAATTCTCAAAAAAAAAAAAAAATGTACAAACGAATTCTTTGAAGTAATTTCAAGCTTATTCACAACATTTTGAATAATTGAAACGTATAATAATAATTTTAGGTAGCTATTACCAAGCTAATTAAATTTATGGTTCAACTCTCCAAACGAAAATGATTTTGTTTGCAAGGTATATTTAATACCATTGTTATAGGAATTGTATGATTCATAACATCAAAATATGATACGCAATATCAAAATCTGCTGTTCACCTTCCCGTGCACCTAAAAAACCATCTACTTTAAAATCAAAACAATTTATTGAGAATGAATGAACAGGTAGCAAGTAAAGTACATATACACGTATCTCATCATATCAGTAATACTAATACATAATATTCAATAGATATAGAAATAATGCCGGTGATATTATTTATTTTATTTAATTTTTTTTTTTTCTAATTTATTTTCAATGAAGAGCATGAAGTACATAAAATAACTTGTTCAATGTTAAAAGTACAAAGTTTGTTTTTTGTTATGTGACTAATTCGACAGATGTTTGAAAACAATTTCTATTTATTTACTATAATTATTTTGATTTTTAATTTGAATGTTCGAGAAAACAAAATTGCAAATATTTCTATTTCAATTACGTATTTTGTAAATTATTTACGATAGTTCAAACGATTATTACCTTCATTGATGTGCATTATATAATTATTTAGTATGATTTTTAATTTGAATAATATATGAATAACAAGAATTAAAAAAATATATATATATATATAAAAAAAACAATACAAAACAAATTGTAGTAGCGCTTAAATTAGATAAATATACCTAACTAAAATTACATTAAAAATGTATTTTTAAACCAAAAACTTTTGGTAATTGTGTGTTATGTTCGTGTGTTGTTTTGCATCAGTTTTATTTATGGACATGATTTTATTTTGATATTATCATCATATCGCTGGAATAATAACGTTTTTAAATTATGCGGTTATAATTTTACCTGCGGTTTTATTTTCCTGAAATTTATTGCTATTTAAAAACAGGTCCATTAAAGTTATTTCGTATTAATTTTGATTTTATGATAAAAACAAAAAAAAGAACCAAAAATATATTTATACAGAAATTTGGTTTTGAAATTTCATTAATAATATTCATATAATAATAATGGATTTTTGAAATAGATTGTAATAATCAAGTAATTAATGGCATATTGCTTCTGTGAAGAATTTTATTGGCCTCTTTTTACTGCTATGCCTATTTTATATATCTGTACATTATTTACAAATGCTAGCTGTGCAATATTCATCATAAACTCTTTTCAATGATTGATATGTAATTAATATTTATTATAGAAATAGAAATCAATTAAAGTTTTTATTTTTTTTTTGTAATCAAAATTCAATATCAAAAACGTTGAATTATTTATGTTTGCTCATATTATTCTTATATCCCTTAAATAAACTCAATTAACAAAATATTTTATTGTTATCCACCCAACAACAAGGGAATCTTAACAGGTGCGGTAATCATTTACATAATACCAACAACCTCGTTAAATGTCATTCATATTACAATATTATTACTCAGCATTTAAATTACGAAAATTCTATAGTATAATTATTATTGTTAAACTCCAGAAATATCTAATGAATAATATGTGCCAAGTGAAGCCAACAGAAAAGATGAAGCGATGTGCAAATCTAATGAACAGAGTTAAATAATTTTCCGCTAACTTGGCAAAATGTATTTGAACAGAATATTACAAATAAATTGCACAATTGTACAAATGTATCAAGTATTATGGGAAGGTTTTTGTTACATAAAAAAAAAAAAAAAGAAAGAGTAAATCGTGTTAAATTGTATAATAATTGAAATACTGAAATTTTGCTGAATGGAATATATCAAATCTAAAGTCTGATATATTTCCATCTGCACTAACATTATCTTCTATTTGCCATTTAAATTTTAATCTCTATATAATTTTTATTTGGTTTTATGTCTGAATTTGAGAAAAGCTATAGGTGACGGCAGATGGAAAAATTTATAAAAATAGATCATCTTTTCCTTTATTTAATATTGTATTACGATTACCTCTATTTACATACTGAACAAAAATGTGTGCTGAAAAGGTAATGGACAATTTGCTACATAATCTTCATTATTAAAGTCATTCATTTCCTTTGAACACATTTACATCAAAAATCTATTTGAAACCTTATAACTTTAATAATAACTTAAATAGTTTTTTTTCTTTTAAATATAGTTTAGTTTATAGTTATAACTTATAACTATAATATGACTATGAGTGCATTTTATCGAAGTATTATTTTCTCTAAGGATTATATCGCATATTTTACTGAATATTTTAATAGTGGAGATAATTTAATACCATAAAATCTATGTGATAAATTTTCAACTTAAATAACATCCTAATCGGAAAATTTTTAAATAACATTTTATGCTTTTCTTGAATATATGTACAAACAAACCTACGCGCACTTTTTAAAGTAATATTTAACTTTTTCGGAAAAGCAAGATAATATTAAACTTTTATAATATGATGAAAAGAAATATATATACTTATATTTTGTTCGTATCATAAAAAAGTTTACATATTTTAAGAGCAATGCAAACGGATAAAAAAAGTGTACTTTTCTATTTTCGTTTACCCCCGAAACATTTTAATTTTCTGTTAATCTTTTAATCTACAAAAATTATATCTAGTAACTTTCTACAACTTACAAATATTGTATGAACATTAACTTTATGTAAAAAAAAAATAGAAGAAAAACGAAAAGATGAAAATAAAAGAATAAAAAAAAGAATTCCTTTTTACATTACAAATTTTTCTTTTAACTAAAAATACATCCCCACAACCAAACTCACATGGTACATGTTACTTAAAAAACTTTGAACATTATATTACTAAATCAAAAACGAAAGAAGGAAAATAATTTTATGTTTACAAAAAAAAAAAAAAAATAATAATAATAATAATAATAATAAATAAATAGAAATCTCTTTACCCAGACTCATATCAAATTTGGTAAATTTCTGTCCAACAACTTGTAACTTATATTTTCTGCAAATATTTTGTTATTAAATTGCGCAAAAACTGAAATACACAAAAATAGATTTGTTTTATGAACATTTGAAGAAAAAATAAAAAACAAACGAAAAGAATAAATTAAAATGAATGGTAATTAAACGGTTATCTTAGTCATGTTCTCGTTTTGTTTTTTTTTTTTTTACTATTTTGTAAAATTATCTAAAGTATAACTAAATTAATATTATGTACCTACGGTACAGAGTAGAGAAATGAATGTGTATCACATTATGATGTGTGGAAAGTGAAAATAAAATAATTATCTAATAATATTAATTTGAAAATAATTTATTTCGATCTAGATTTGTGTAGGATATAGTGACGTACATATACAAATCAACACGGTACAAAAATATGCACACCACTCAAGAGAATATTTCAATAAATATTCAGTAAATGTCGTATTTTACAAGATGAGTTGTAACATCTAAATGCAATATGAATGTACTTTGTGTAAATTATATTTCATGACATTATAATGGTTAAATTTGATAACTGACTAATGTAACCATATGCATGCATGAATTTATATTTAGTATATCCCACTGCACAGCATAATATATAATGGTAATATAAAATAGTAGGTACTATAGATATGGTATGACCATTTCGATTTATATAAATAGTTAACACCGGAAAACCAAAATCTATCATAATTAAGGTATATGCCAGGGCTACAATCTGTGAAATTTTGTTCATTGAAATCAATTATCCGAAAGTAGCTGACCAAATTGCTAACGTTTATAGAACTATATGCAATTCTATATATTTTATTTTGTTATCGATACACAATATATATTATATATATATAATGTTCGGAAATGAAATAGATAATAATGCAAGTTTCAACTATGAACTATTAGTTGGTTTGCTGCGGGTTTATGTACGGTACAGCACTTATCGGTAATACCTTTCTAGACTTCCATAACGTGTATACAATCTTTTCTGTTGAAATATTATTATAAATTATCTGCTTAAACAATGTTAATAGAAAACATTTTGGTTCAGGTTTATTGAATAATAAAATATTCTAATGAATAATTTATAAATATGATTTTTAAATTATTCAAATTAAAATATTACTTTATTTTAAATAAATTTTTAGAATGCTTTTTATAATGCATTAAATGTTAAGGCGTCATTTTTGAATCTATGTTGTTTCTAGAACATTTAAAATTAAACTGAGAATAAATATTTTGTAAACACATATTTTATTATAAATTTTACATTCAGATTTAATTGATTTGAAAATAATTATTAATAATAATCAGTATAAATTAATAGCTGGCATTTTACCGCACACAAAAAATTGCGTAAATGAACATCAATGAGTACACCTTTTGCTAGGTGAAATATTTTTTTTTTCTTTTACTTTTTTTATAAAATGTTAATAATACGCTACTTAACATCAACAATGCTGTTAATCATATTTTAATTTTTAATATGCTATTATATACTATGGTTTATATATATAGTTTATATTTTGTTTTAGCATTCTTTGAAAATTGATAAATAATGTTAATTATAGTCTTTGCGATGTGAATACATGAAACATGAGTAACGCTTGTTGTAAATCGTACTTATATGTTTACGGTGTTTTTTTTTAATTTTTTTTTTTTTCAATTTTGTTTTTAATAAGTTTTGAGCGAATTTATGTCTTAAAGATGACTTTACGATTTGAATAACATTAATGTAAAATATGTCAAGGCTGGTCAATGAATGGCGGTTATATCTGGAATTTCATAAATTAATTTGATTATTTTTTCTTTTTTTCTCTGTTTCTGGTGAATCGTGATAGATTTACTATATGTGCGGTTTATACGTGTTTTTTTTTTTCATATTTTGTTTTAAAATCCGGCATTAAATTAATTAAAAACGCGGAAATATATTGAATTTTGAATTTTGGTTTCTTGTAATTTCAAATAAATTGCTTTGTGTTTGTTTATTAATTTTCAAACCACAGCGGATTTAAGAATTTTAAAAGAAACTGAGAATTAATATTATTTTGCAAGTTTCGTCTAATTTTATTACCAATGAAAATATTTGGTGGTATAAAAAACTGGGATTTACAAAATGAAGAATTTTACAGTTTCTAGAACTTATTCCACGTATTTAAAGTAAATAATGTTTGCTATAATTTTTTTTCTAAATAAATTATAATACATTTAGCAATAATTCTAATAATAATATAGACCTTGAACTTATTTAAAGTTCCTGCGTAAAATTTCTGAACCGTTTCCAATTATTAAATAATATTAAATTATACGGAGAAAATCTAATAGCGGTATGAATGAATTATATACTAATGAGTGTAAACAAGTGCAAAAATGAAAATGAAAATTAACAAAACCCCATTAACTTTTAATGATTTAATTCTTCGAACAAAATTAATTATTTCACAAATTCGGTAATTTTTAAATTAACATTAAAAAAGGTACAAGAAAGAAGTCAGACCGCCAAAATATTGATTAAAAATAAATAAATAAATTGTGTTATGTAAATAACGGCGTACGATATGCGCCAGCCAAAAATAATAAATTAAATTCTTAGTAGTCACCGGTCACATAAAATATAATAATATTATATTTTCATGCTAATTCGTTTTGATTGAAGTGCTTTAACATCTGACAAAATGTTTTCGTAGAAAACTTTGTTTTTACATTCATGTTGATAAGTAAAGAAAAATACCTGATAATAATATAATTAATTTACAAAACATTTAAATTAAAAACACAAATAATTAATATTGTTTTACGTTTGTTAATTTTTGACATTTTAGGCAAACGAAAAAAAAAAATTGATAATAAACAAGAGTTTAAATAAAGAACACTAAAACTGCGCAATTAATGATAACAATAAAAAAATAAAACAACGAAATAAAAATCAATAATTTCACTTACTTGGATATGAAAGCACCGAGCATATGGCTAAAGATAAAACCAATAATCCGCTGGAAAATTTCACCATTTTTGTAAATTCGTTCGTTTCAAATATACAAACAAAAACCACACTTAAAATAATACCCACTAAGTTGTAACTTAAATTATCACAACAATACAGCAGTCTAGATGAAAATTGTAATTTTAAAATGTGTACGTTTCACGTCCACGTCCCAAATAAAACAAAACAGTTTCTCGTAACGTAAATAATAATATATAGAAATATAAATTAAATGTCAACTCACTCAGAGTAGTCAGTAGCTACTCAGTTTAATTACGATGCACACAAAATTCAAATTAAATAATTACACACTTAACTTCAATGGTATATTTCAATTCCACCTTTAACAATAAATAAATTATATATATATATGTATATAAAAAAAAAACAAACCGCAAACAAAATGTATAAAAATAAAAAACAAAAAACAATTTTAACAAACAGAGAATAGAAATTACTTATAGATGATTTTAGTTGGTCGCAATATCGCCAAAACAACTAAACAACTTAATGCAAAATGCTTTAAATATATACCATCTCCTCAACAAATATAAACGAATGAGTGGGTTTCAGAGTCGCAAAATACAATTTAATAATATTATAAATAAGTATACACGGAATTGCGTTCGGAAGAATATTGATAGTATGTTTTTTTTTTCATATGATGATGGGACCGATGGGCGACGCCGTCCGCTCAATTAATTAACTCATACTCTCTTTCTCTATAGATTTGTTTGTAAGTGTAAATAAAATCTGTTTGGTGTTTGTTGTGTAGTTAATGAAAAAAAAAAACACGCTTTGATTTATAGCATAGATAATTATTGTGGATCTCATGTGGATACCGGTTTCTGAAGAAGTATATTTAAATATTGTACGTGTTTTATTTTTTTCTAATAAAGACTTCAGCTACAATTAACTTACTATTATGTTCACAGAAAAACTTATCCATTTAGTAGAATCAAAACATTGTCATAACATTTGCTGTACAATAAAAAAATATAAAAATATAAGTATTTTTGTTAAATCGGAAAGTATTTGCATTCCAAATGCATTTCACTATTTGAACATGCTATAAAATGGTTATGAAGCCAAGTACATTTGCCTAGGATTTTTTTTTTGTTTACAACTTGTTATCGTATTTTGTTTATTTGTGTATTCATGTGAAGCTATTTAGTTTTATTTGGTGGAAAAAATATTTAAAACATAAAATTTTATATTCAAATAATGTGTATTAATATATTATACCTGTTGAACATTTGCTAACGTTTACTAGGTAAAGAATTATATGAGTATTTGTTTTGTATGGATGGTTATTTTGGATGGGGTGGTGTTATCAATATAGCTTTAAGGTGCATTTAAATTTTATATTTCAATAAAGAAATATTTAAAAAAAAAAAAGGTAATAAATTCAATCGATAAGCAATTTAAATGGAAATAATAAAAGTTTATGAATAATAATTACTAGAAACCAAAAACAGCGAAGCAAATATTTTTTCCAACATACGCCACATTCATATTTCTATGTTTTGACTGTAATGATTTCTAAATATCCAATTGAAACTGATATCTAAAATTAATTAATTTCGAAAATATTCTATAATTAGTCAACGAATAGACAACTTTCTATAAAATTGTCTAGATTTCTTTTGAAATACCCTGAACAATTCCAAACAAGCAAAACATTTTTTATGCTTCATTTATTAAAAATGATGTAGAGCTTTCATAAAATATAATGCCCAAGATATTAAATCAATTCATAGACTTTATACTTACGCTTGATTTAAATCAATTAAATACATATTTAAAGAGTTTATTTGTTTTAAGAATTTAAGTTGTATAATAATTTGATCAGAGTTTGGAAACCGTTTTCTTTATTTATTTTTCTAATTTCAGTATTTATCTTTGCGTAGTTTTCAAAATGTGCTATCATTTCCCAATCGCTATATCTACCTAAAAGAGAAGGTCTAGAAAAAAATAAATAAGTCGAAATTTAAAATGAATACAGTTTCCAAGCCCTGATTCTAACATTTTCCTTTATTCAAAATGCAATAAATTCTTAATAGATTTTTAAATTAATCGGTATAATTAATGTTAAACAGAAAAAAAAAACTATTTAATAATACATTTTAATTTATTTTAATAAAACGCAATATTTATTGTTATAAATAACTAACCAATTAAATTACTAAATATTCTTATAAACACAATGTTAAATAAAAAAACAACTTAATTTATAATAAATTAATCCTGGAAATACCCGGGTGTGACGTGATTTGCCGCACTATTATGCACCACAAAACATGTAATTTACACAAAATACTAACCACACCAACGCTATGAAGGAAAGAAAGAAAGAAAGAAAGAACAACAACACAAAAAATGTTAAGAACGATACAAGAATCAAAAAAGAAAATTGTGCAGATAATGTTAAACTTATATTACACGAGTCTTGCATTTTAATGTTTTAAATATTTAAATTTAAATGTAATTACACTTTGCCACTATAACTAATATTGTATGCGAATCGTGACCACCTTACATAAAATGTGCACACCATCATCACATTTATTATAAGATTATTGTTTTATCATTCGAGAATATTGTTGGAAATTTATTTAATTTGTTAACAACAACAACAAAACAAAATAAAAAAAATAGTGAAACAATTAATTATAAATTTAAATTAGTTCATCCACACAAAATACGCACACAAAGCAATGCAATCATTTTTTTTTTCTTAAATGAATTATTCAATAAAATCTTCTATTCCGGGTTTATGGAATTTATGAATGAAAATGATACAAATATACTGTTAATTCTTAACTATTATGCAGTTTGTGTAGGTGATAGGAATATTATTAATATATTTTTTCTTATTATTTATTTATAAGTAATTATTGAATAATCAGAAATTTTATTGTGACTAAAACTAACACGTTTGGCATATTATTCATAAATTATATTGACCATTCTTAATTACCCGAGCAATTTTTTTTTAAAGCAAAGATCATTTGCTTAAAAATAATATTCAAACAAATTATTATTACAAATTAATCAATGAATCGGATATGGCGTACTATTGATTTACTACAAATTATTTTTATTACGATAATTTTCTTTTCTTATTTCTTTTTCGAAATATGTCAAGTTTTAATTTATTTTCCAAACTTTATTGAAAAAAAAAATTAACAACAAACGAATGTAACATAATGTAATTTATTATGTCAGGTAGATGCCATATTTTATTACAAATTTCCCATTAGACGTTTTTGCCTTTGTTTGGCATTCCTATAATGCTATAGATATATGCATAATTCTATAACAATACATAGCCTAACAACAAGTACTTCATATTTCCATTAAATTTGTTCAATGAACAATAAAAAAGAAAAATTATTCCTTTTTCTTTATATGAATTTGTATTATTTTTTTTATTTTTTTTTTGTTTATATTTTCTATTATTTTTGAACTTATTCATTATTCAAAAACAGTATTTTCTATTTAGTATAATTTCCTGAATAGTAAAATGGGAGCAAAGGCATAAATGGAATATTTTAATTTCCTGTAGCACTATCTTCTACAAATAAATATTTATATATATTTTTTATTAAATGTTTTTCGATTCTACAATAAATAAATTGTCAGAAAAAAAAAATCCCATGAAATTTAAATGCTAAAATGGCTTGACATCATAACTAACATTTGAAAATAAGAAAATCAAAACAATTTTCATCATTGAAATGTAATCATTTTTGAATAATTTCGTATTTCTATTTAAAGCAAATATTATTCAAATAATGTATTAAAACATCGCCACATTTTTTTTGTTTTTTTTTTAAATCACTTTATAATTTTTTTTAAAAACATTTTTTATTTGATATTGAATACATTTCATTTACAAATTGACCTTCCAGAAAACAGATTCCAAAACAAAATAATTCTTAAATATATAACGAAAGAAATTCGTATGACTTTTAAATAAGCTTCAACAAAATCTACATGTCATCTTTTTACATTCAACAATTTAATCATAGGTCTACGTATCGCTATAGTTAAAATATAATAATATTCTTAGAACTTAACGTACACGTTCAAATGGTCGCATATAAGTTCAGATTTAATATTAGCTGTATGACTATTAAGATTAAATCATTTTTCATGTGGAATTTGTTTCTCTCTTCTTTTAAGTGTCGTCACTATTAATTTTATTTTGTCGGTGCTCGTGTTCACAGTCTTACTTTTAAAAAACATTACAGTCATATAAATTATCTTTTATTTTATATATTTTGAATAAACTTGTAGAAAACCAGTGGCGGCAGTCAAATCTTATATCTTTATTTTATTGCAAACATTTAATTAATGTGTTACTTAATTAATGAATGACCACCGATTATATTTTGATGTCGTCGTCATCATCACCGTCACCATAATCATAATCGTGCATATTAAATATAATGGACTGTACCTAAGTTTTTATAATTCAACATCAGAAAGATGATATTTAGATGCTTTGTCTATATATATATACAAGTAAATTTTTTATTTATTGTGCCTCCATAATAATAAATAGAATAACACTCAGAAAATAATATTAAGAAAAAGTTGATGGATTGTTCATGTTTGTGGTCAATTAAGATGACATGAGATTTTTATGATGTCATTTCAATTGAATCATACGACACTGTTCATTATATTATGGATTATGTATGGTTTTAGCTCTAGTGTGATACATTGAATTCACTCTGATACGAAACAACATTTGTATTAAATAGAATTGTATATGAGAATATACTTATTGCGTCATTAATCAGATTTTTTTTTTTTTTTATTGTTGGGACAGAACGTAATATTGTTTGACAAGATACATGACACCTGGTGGATGCAAGAACATATGTTTTATGAAAATAAAGATAAAATGAAGTCTTAATATTTGATATGAAATACTTAGAATTATATTACATTAAGTTTTAGAAGAGGAAAATAGTGTTTTCGAATGTCCTCAAAATATTCAATTTAGCAAAAAAAAAAAAATAAAAACAAATTTCCGAAAAATACTCTTTTTTCTTTTTTTACTTTTAAGAAAAACATTTTTATTTCATTGATCCTAAAGGGCTATAAAATATTAATTGAATGCATTCTCAATCACAATGTGTGAATTTAAAGTCATTCCTAATTAATACATTAACAGACAACTTTTCATTAGTTTTATAAATTTTGGAATTTTCTGACGACGAAAGACTGCGTAAGACATTGACTAAACCCAACGGTAAGCCTCAAGGTGTATTCGCATTCATTAACTGTTTTTTTTTAACGATATATTATCAGTTGAAATGAGATTGGAAAATGAGGTTTAAAGAAAACATCCACTATTTAGAAATATTTTCATTCACTTAGTCTTTCTTTTTCAAATTTATCAATAGAAAATAAATTGTTTCTGACCGCCAACAAAATATAACATCTTCAGATTCTTATTCACCAATGTATATTCCACAATCTAACACTCTGTCTATTATCTAAGCAAATAATGTTTCAGCAAATAATAAATAATTTAGATCCGTAAGGTAATATCGAGGGCAAATTAATATCGTTTTTGCTATTATTTACAAAGTATATATTTGTGGAATATGAAATTAGTTTTGTAAATTTTTCCTTCAAACATATCCATTTATGAATAAAACAAATAGATTTTATCCTTGATTCTGTTTTAAATAAACAATAAAAGATTTTCGTGGAAAATTTTATTTATTTAACAGTAAGCATAAGCAAGTAAATGGTTTAATATAACAAAAAGAAGAAAAAAACAGGGAATAAGCAGCAGCAGCTTGCTACTCTGCATACTAACAATAAATAAATATATCCAAAAACAATTGAAGCAATTTATTTATTCAATATTAATATTTTATGTATTTAATATATTCACATCATATTTAATATTAAACATAGAAGAAACTGTTTTTATGACATCCCTTTGGTTATATAACAAAATATCTGATATCCGTTTGTATATTGTGTAGATATATCTTTCTATTTTATACACATATCAGTGCAGTTTTATTATTGAATAATTTTATTCTATTATTCTATTTATATAAAATATGTTGTAGTTTTATAGTAATGATTTGCTGGAAATGATTTAAGAAAATATGAACATCATGAGCTTACATAAGGAAATATAAAGACATGAATCATTCTTATGTAAATTGAAATGTGATATGAAACTCTTTTGAAATATAGTTTATTAAAAATAAAAAAAAATAAAATAAAAAAAAATATCATTTCATCAATATCAAAATAAATACGTAGTAAATACGTAAATACGAGTAAATTTAAAAATATTGTTCGATATTTTTCCATCTTATTTGGTTGTTGTAAAATGCATAGCTTGATTTCATTACTTATATTTTT
>JAABKK020002840.1:0-28647 GCA_011634745.2 Catotricha subobsoleta
TCGTGATTAGAATTGTATAAAGTTTCTATTTATGTTATAAAAAGAACATCCATTATGAGTAGTGAAATACCTCATTATGAAAAACAATTTAGGAAATTAGGAGATTTTTTTTAGGAAATTAGAAGTTTTTTTTTAGGATAAATTAGGAGTTTTTTTAATAGTGAAATTCGTTTATTTTCCACTATAAAAATAGGAATTAGGAGAAAAAAAAATAGGAATTTAGGAGGAAAATTAGGAGGTTAGGAGTAAAATTAGGATTTTAGGAGGAGTCCGAGGCCTGAAATAGGTAATAAGAAGGAAAGAAAAGATGCTGTGCGCGAAGAGGAAAATTTTCTCAATTGACTGACATTATTATATTCTTTAAAATCACAGAAAAATATATTTTTTAGTATTTCTTTATTTCATTATGCCTATAATTTTTTTTTTTTGCAGATTGTTTCTAACTTACTTGTGTGATTTAGTTCCAACACTGTACGATACTGCAAAGAAAGAAATAAACATTATAATTGATTGCTTTAAAAGATGATTTGCCTTATATCTTAAAATTAAATTTATTAGTGAATTTTAATTTTAATTTAATCTTGTTATAAATTAATTTTTAAATTTCTGTTTATTTTAAACATAAATAAATGTGAAACAACTTATTGGAAAGATGAATAATTCAATCATTTATAAAAGGATTTTCTATATCAGTTGAAAGAATATATATAAGAAACTATTGTTTTGATAATGGATTGCACGGAAACCGTATAATGTTTCATAAATAATAAAAATATTCATGTTTGTAAAAAGATTAAGGTAATTATTTTTTTATCATGGAAAGCATAATAAGTACTTTCTTAGAAAGTTGAGCGAGAAGGTTGTAATGATAAATCTTCGTATTCTGCGTTTTTATTAAGCATTAAAGCTACAACATATTTATTTTATTTATTTATTCCATTATAAAATAATAATCTATTTAAACACATGCTCTGCTCATATAGCTCATAATTCATAACCCAGTTATATATACATTATACACATATATATGTAATATTAAAACTAATATTAATTTACATCTGCTAATACAAAAATGTATCTAATACTAATGAAGCAAATACATTAATATTTTAAATAGCCTTCTCATACCATTTATCAATAAAAAGAATTTTTACATGATCACGAACTTGTAATAAAAACTACAAAAGATATAACTTCAAATTAAATAACGAATAATTTGAATAAATATTGATAAATTTATATGCAGATTGAGTAAATGAATGAATGAAATCATATCCACTTATTATATAAGATATAACATAGTTATTAATCCGCACTTGTTGATTTACGACGAATTTGATCTACACAAGCTTACAATTACAATACGCGGTTGCTGACATTGAAAATTATACATTTTTTTTTGTTCTCTTTTATATAAGTATATATAATATATATATTATATATCTTCTTTTTTTTTTGTTACTTTTTATTTTTATATTTATATAATGGAGACGAGTTTATCTGGACTAGCATATATTTATATATGTATAGAATATTATCTGGCATAAACAACAACTATAGAGTTAGAGGTACTAATAATTTATAATTAAATAATTAATTATACGTTGATTTATTTTACTTGCTAAAGTATTCGTTTAATTATTTTATTATTATTATTATTATTATTATTATTATTATTATTATGTATTCATTTTTGCGATTACGTAATACTATAATGCCTAAACAAATGTATGTTTCTTACAAGTTTTTTTTTTTTTTGTTAAATATATAATAAAAATATTTTTTACATAATTCGATTTACTTATTTGAAATTTAAATGTTAAGTTAACAAAAAATAAAAAATAAGAATAAACAGAAAATAAATTAAAACCAAATGTCTTCTGTTTTACAAGATAATTATTCCATCGGATGTGAATTCGTACAATATTTAATAAAATGACATAATGTAATGATAATGCAGCTGGTTAATTTGCAAAAATATGTTATTTTTAATTTATTTTGACATTTGTAGAATAAAATTAGATAAGGAGAAAAAAAAGTTGTATATCTTCAATCACATCGTAAAGTTTCGTAAGACTAAAGTAATTCTAATGCGTTTTAATATGCGTGTATAATAAATCACGGGGAAAAGTTAAAAACTAATTGAAAACTATGTTATTGTTCTAACTTGTACGCATGTAGGTTAGTACGGACCCAGTTTCTTATTCCTTCAAAAAAAAGCAACAAGGTACTTAATTCTATTTAATAAAAAATTACTGTTAGCATCACAATAATATTTCAATCATCTGAAATATCTCTCTACGGCATTGAGATTCCGTATAAAACTAGATACCGACATAGACATATTCATGAATTTTCTATTTTATTTTTCAAAAATTTTGGTACCAATACATGTCCATTTTGTCACTTTTAGTAAAATGGATTTGCGGCACCACTTCTAGAACTCAAATTGAGCTGTAACTTTGCACGTGTTAATTTCTCCACACGAGACATCTAAAAAATACATCGCATCTTATAAAATTGAAAATCGATAAAAAAAAATTGTCACCCTAATATCTATATATATATTCAAAGTTTTATTACTTCCCATAATACAATAAACAGATTTCTTTCTATTCCAAAAAATAAACTAAATACATAGATCCAAAATTATTTCTTTCAAAATGAAAAATTTATAATCGAACCTTCAGATTTGTATACGATCTACAATTTTTTTTTTCTTCTTCATTATAATCGCTTAATTTCTTAATAATATAAAAGTTATTATAATAAATATTCTTACCTGGCTAATAGTTGATTGAACAATATTCGGTGGGAACAGGTTTCTGAAATGAGAAAAAAATAATTATAAAGTTTTAGTTACACAATTTTTTAAATATAGAAGGCACGCACTATCTATCTCTGTTTATTTTTTTAAAATTTCATTTAAGTTTTGTGATAAAAGCATTTTAATTATAGATAGTACACCGGATTCTAAAAATTTATGAATTTTATAAAAAAAAACGAATTTTATGAATAATTTATGAATTTTTCGTTAATTTAAAAAAATATATTTTATTGCAGAAAATATTGCCAAACAACCATCATAATATAATAATTTTAAAAAAAAATTCTTCAAAAATAAAATATCAATCGGTCTCTTAATTATAGTTTATAGACAAAGCCGAAAGATAGTTTGTTCCCAGCCAGCAGTGGCTATACTGCCGCCAGTCAGCAGAGTTTAACTTCTGTTATTTTTTGATTATGCAAAGCATTTTGCGACTTCCAGAAACAAACCTAGATGCACGAAATGGTGGAAGACAAGCTTGAAATTTCGTGAATGACAAAAGATTAATATCTCTTGGTTTATTGCTATATATTCCTCAATTCATTCCATTCGCATGTGTTTCACGTTTTTAGTAAGAATAATGGAATCTATTTCATTTTAAATTTAGCATCCGTAAATACTACACTTATGTCATTTTGTTTCAAAGTACAAAATGGAATACACGGTTTTGATTATAACTTATGAGTAATAGACCCAATAACAATATTTTAGATTGTAATATAAAAAAGATACAAGATTTTAATACAATAATATATAAAAGAAAAATAGAAAAATAATTCATTAAAATAATTAACAACCCTGAGTACAAAGCACACCCTGAATTTGTGTGCATCTTAGATGAGGTTTAATTTAAAACAGTTGCATTTTTAAAATTTGTTATGCTGTTTTCAATAGTATAGGAATTAGTAATTGAATCCAAAACATCGTATCAATAAATTTATATTCCATCTTCAATTTAGTAAGACATGTCACATGTCACATATTAAACGCTGCATCAGAAGATTATCCAAGATTTTTGTTTTATATAGAAACTGTCTTTCAAACAAAATTATTTTCAAAAATAATATTAAAGTGAAATATTGTTTTGCTTGGCATAAGTAGTTCTGAACCGAAATGATGTTGTGTACCAATCCATTGTTAGCTTGTTTTTCGAGTAAGTACTAGATATACTTACCCAAGCCAGGTATAACAGTTGTTAGGTACGTACGCTAGAATATATTTGAGTATATTTTAATTGCTATTGGTGGTTATCCATCAATTAAAATTATATTATTTGATAAAAGTTTATTTTCTGTTTAAACTTGAAAAGTTTCATATTCAATTATTTGTATGATAAGATCAATCAAAAACCCATAAAACTTTTAATAAACAAGAAGGAGAGCGAATAATTTTTCTTTTATTTGTTTTTTTTTAAAGAAATGTATTTTGTTGTTATTTTAGTTATAATGCTTCTCCACGATACTTTTTCATTAAAAGCATTCATTAGCCATAAAATCAATAAATTGCATCTAGAAACAATGTATATATGAACACGTTTTGAAACAATGCAATTCAAATGACGGTTAACGCGTTTTTAAAATGTGAATATGTACAAAGTAGTTTGTAAAATTATACAATTTTAAATCATTTTATAAATATTGTAACCACATAGAAACAAATATACTCTAATAGACATACATGAACGCCAACGCAGTAAGCAGTTATGTATCGATTATTTTAATTTCATGGCCATAAAATGCTGTCATTTACATGATTTACTTTTAATTATATTTCTTGTACAAACAATATTAAATATTGGATTCCAGAACTTCATTGTTGTCATGTAACGATAACAATAACACTATATTGAAATGAATCACAATTAGAAAATTTGTATCACTATTGTGAAATAAAAAATGAAGCAAAATCGTCAATTAGAAAATTTGTATACTTTCATTTACTTTGCAAAGTTTATACAACCTTAATTAGTAAAGGTCCGTTTCATGTTCGCGTGAAATTAAATTTTCATTGATTTCGTTCACCAAATAAGGGGCCTTAATATTGGCTATCTTATTTTTTCACCAAATTGACATGAATTTGCAAGGGGTTGTGACTTTAAAAAATAGACACTTTAATTTTTCCCATACAAAAATTTGTAACCCTAATATGTAAATTAAAAAAATTATTAAAGTGAACGTGTCTGGATTTTCACAATATTAATCTAAATTGTATCATTAAAAAACCTTTATTATTTCTGATTTGCTAAATAATATATAATTTTTTTAAATCGGTACCCACCTACCTATTTCTAATCAACTAAATTTTAATTTTACCAAAACAAATCATTAATTATTTTTTTTTTTTTATTTTGCAAGCCGTTGGTTCTAAGCAATTTATTACACTTGATAAATGATTACGACATATAAAATATAATTAACTACAATAAACAAAAATATATATTTGAAATTATCTTCATATGTGAAATAAATGTATTTCCAGGGTTCATTCAAATTGAATTAATTCATTTGAATAATATGCGAATTATTCGAAATTATTCTTTTGATTTTGAATTCCTTCCACTAGAACAGTTTATGAACTAATTTTTTTAAATTTATAAAACTAAACTTTTGTAACTTGTACACAAAGCATTTCATGAAGGCAAGAGAAATAGATACCGGTCGACACATTTTTATAAAGTTTATATTTAATTACGAATTTATTAATATTTCTAGTTACTAATAATGGTCATATTCTCTACTCATACTACTCTTCAATAGTTGCATTATTAGTATTCAAATAGTGATAAATTCGTAATTAAATACAACTCTGCAAATGTGTGTAGTGTGTCCCCTAGGAAATTGTTTCCTATCACTATGTACTTGATCTAATAAGTTACCGTTAGCTCTCTTTGGCAACTATTCCAAAGTTTATTGTAAAACATCAACAAATTAATTATGAACGTCCATGACCATGATATTTTCAACACTTTAATACTAACATTTTTTTTTTTTAATAATTTGGAGTCTACCAGCAGGAGGGAGAGGAGGATTAATCAGGCTTAAGTGGACAAGGGGTACGGAGAGGTCAAATAATGACTAAAAATATTGGACTTCAATTATGGATAGATACTTTGTGAATCATAGTTCGCGTTGTCAAATCCTTAACAATATTTAATTTTTTTTTTAAAAAAAAGTTGAATTTTTCCGAACCCTGTGAAAAATCAACTATATTTGTAGATATGGTTGTTTTGGGATTTCCATAATGAATGATAATTATAACATTTTTTTGGATTTAGATAAACAATACAATAACTGATAAAAATATTTTTTTCTGTGAATATACATTCTAACATTCTACATAAAAAGTATCATTTTTATATTATATGTACTTCTATTTTTGAAAAAAATGAAGTTTAGGGTTCGTAACTTTTCTTGGCTTTTTTTCATGATTTGGCTTGACGGATTTTGAAGGTCGATATACCAAATGACGCAGATTTTTTTTTAAGAACAATATACAAATTGGCTTTTTTTTAAACCTCCAGGATTTTATTTTTTTTAAATAATTTCTTGCAAAAATGAAGTTGTGTAAATTAATACTCGCAAAAATGAAGTTCTGTGCCAATCTAATTCAGCTGGTTTAAATTTGATATAATACATATAGCCATTTATTACAAGAAAATAATTCATATCACTAAGCTCTAAACAATCTATACAGATTTTTTTTTTCAATTCAAGGGCTTCCATTTAATAAATTAAATATTCATTTATCAACAAAAATAAGTAATAAATATCATTTAATTTATTTTATGGATGACTATTTATGTGCGTAATCCGACATTCAAATTATTATCATTGTAAGATATCACATACACAGTCACAAAAAAAATAAATAAAAAAATACATTAATTATTTTTTCATCTAAATATGAAACTCTTTCGCATATTTTATTTTCGCTAAACTTTAATTGTGAATATCCGAAATGGTGTTAATAGCCAAAGTTTTTGAAGGAATAAGGAGTTCAAGTGAATGAATTAAATGGATTATGATGTTTTGATTTTAATGTATATTATGCGCCAAATTGTATTAAAACAAAACCACTTAAGGTGTTTAAATAAAATAATACTTTATCCGTGATGCATGATCCGTTTCTATGTACGAACTGTTTTCCAAGTGTTATTTATAAGTTCTGTTGATTTGATTCACACTTTACTATTTAATTAGAGTTTTGTCTTGGTTGCAAAATCAGTGTGAACCTCAGTTATTACCATTTAAGCTTCTATAATATTGTTTAAATGGTTACACAATTAAGTTTCAAAACTGAAATTTAATACTGTGTGCCTAACAATTGTGTATAATTTTCTCATACTAAAGTTCTCTAATTTATATTAAATGTTCTTTTTCTGTTTTTTTTTTTTTTTCTTTTTTGATCTCAAAATATATGAAAACGGATCTTGTAATTTTACAAAAGTAATAAATGTTGAAATAAAATTTTTAAATGAAAAAATTAATGACGAAAATGGTTATCTGTAATTATTTTGGAATAATATGAACAATAAATATTTATATTAGCATATATAGGTCATTAAACCGACTTCTAGTTTTGCCTCTGTGTTTTATATTCTTACAAAATATTCTTTTAAATAGCAGATTTATCACATTTTCACCAGTTTTTTCCGGTACATTCTTATATAATATTTATCAGCTTTTAGTTATATGAATGAATTAATTAATGGCTTTCGAAAAGAATTATTTTATTAATAATATATTTATATTTTAGACTATTAGAATCAAACACCGCTAATTCCACTTTTCTTTATTTCGAGTAAAATGAGAATGAAAAAATGTAAAATATTTTTTTGTACTGGAATAGACGGTGTTTGCAACTAAATTGACTCTTTAGACATTCATAACTTTTACATAAAAAGATATTTTAGCGAAATTATTTTTTAGGTTTATGCACCTGAACAAAATGTGCAATATTCCGTATCTAACTCATTTTTACACTAAAGTGGAATTAGCGGTGTTTGATTCTAATAGCCTCATAATACTTTGTTTACATAGAAAACATTCAATCATTCAAAAATTTTGATTATAAAATAATGTTTTTCTTTATCTGACGTACACGAAACTGGAATATTTGCATTTTTATTGGATTAGAATTAGACGATATTTTAATTTTTATGTTTTTTATTTCTTTTGTATAAAGCACGTGAAATTTACATTAATTCTTGTTGATTTTTCAAATCAGTTTTTTCGTAAAATCGAATGAACATCTAATTAGAAAAGCTATTATGATCACCTCAACTTTTCTGAATTTATAAATATAAATAATTTCCAGTTTTATAAGTTATACCTATTACAATTATGTTACTGGACATTTCCACGGTATTTTTATTTTTTTTTGTAAATCTCGCGCTGTTTTGAAAAATTGTGTCTCAGGTATTTGTAAACGGATAGACACAAAATTATTTTTTTGCTGCAAGATACAAATATACGCTTTAGTCATGATATATTATGTGGATACTCTCGAGTCTTTCCTGATCACAAGAGGTCCGAAAGCACATTATTGTTATATAGGGGGTCTGTTTGATGAATTGTAAAGTTTTATAACAATTAATCGACCAGTAATAATAAGCGATTCTATCGCGGTAGTTTTCTTTTTTTCTTGTTCAAAAAATTTACTTTAGGTTGTAAATTTAAAAAAAATTGTTTACAAATATCAAAGTTCCTCTTTTAAATTTAAGATAAAATATAAGATTTTAATTATATTCTCATATTAATAGAATTTTTTTTTTTATTAAATTTTTGTTCACATTAATTATTATAATATTTCATAATCAATTCAATTAGGTGCTTAAAAGAAATTTATTTAAATATGGTTAGCATTTATAATAATTATTTTAAACATAGTTTATTGGAAATAAAAATCAATTGATTAAATAAATAAATGACATATAGGAGAAATTAAATTCAAAAACCTAGTTTGGGCTCCAACATAATTTATATGTTAATCAACCCCCTGGCAACTCTGACACTATGGTTAGATTACCGTATACAATTTTAATGGTTTCAGTCGTTTGTGAAATTTTTATAATTTTTTTTTTGTGGAAAATCAGCTTACAATATTTTCATCATTTTTCATCTTCTTTAAATACTTATACTTATTAAGCGATAGATCGATACATAAAGTGTGTCAACTAAACAGCTCTTTAACTTAAAAAAAAATCGATAAGTATTCTTTTTATAAAATACTCTTATAAGTATTCTTCAAGTGGCAAAAGAAGAAAGAAATGTTCAAAGATTTTAAGTGGAATTTTTTCCCTTCACGCCATCGTTTTATTCTTATAAATTAGAAATCTGTTGCTGGCGCTGATGGTAAATTACGAAAAATAAAAATAAAAAGAATATTTCTTGTTCACCCAACAAAAATGTGATGAACCGTTAGATAATTGATATTTCATTTCAGGTCAAGTACAATACATAATTTTAGTATCAACTTTTATCTAGATACATTATAGTCGATCTCGATATGCTAATGACTGGTTTTGCTAAGATTTTTCCAGCTATAAATATTTATGGTTTATAAATGAACGCAAACAACGTAGATAAATAACTTAAGATTCATTGTGGGGATGTGATGCATGAACGAAAAGTAAAAGTATAACAAGTACTTAATTGAGTGTTTATGGTAAAAGACTGGTTTTAACTGATTATTATCATGCTAAATGTGATTTATAATTGTTATTATATAAAAATGGACGAACCAGAAAAACATATGCCTACTAGGAAATATAAGTCAATAGTCATGGATATTATTGAAGCTTAGAAAATCTGAGCTAAACCAGATATTATAACTTTAATGTGGTTGATTCCAATAGCGAAAGTTTTCAGTTCCATCGGAATGAATTTGAGTAATATCGTAAATTATTATCTTATAAGATTGCTTACATCAATAAAATACATTTATTTTTCCCTTACAAAAACTGTGAAAGCATAACGTTAAAAAAAAAGTGGCGTATTTAGTTTTATTTAACGCTAGTCGAATTTTTAAAAATGTGTCAATGAACAAGATAAGTACCTACTTGTAAGAGCATTATTTGTAGCAATGACCAAGATTTTTTTTTAAATTCCATAACTAAAAAGCAAAAAGAAAATATAATTCCATCACATTAAACCACTAAAAGTTATTTTTTTTAATAGCGTATTTAGAAGGCACCTGTTGAGTGAAAAGAATTTAATAAATAAATAATAAATTTAATAAATAAATTGCATTTTATGGCTTTTAAACATCATAAAATTTATGAATTCTTCACAGATAACATCAAATATAATAAAATTAACACGAAAATTTTATTATTCATGCACGACACGTTATCATGTTTTTACAGCAGTAAGATTTAGATTATAACGATATCATTCGCTTCAGTAGATATAATGAATAAAAGTGAGAAAAAAAATGAATCAACATTCTTATTAAATCTAAATCTTTGATGTTATTCCAACGTTGTTGAGCATTAATTAGTGATAGGAATTATCGTGGCATTAAGAGAAAATGTAAAATGTAAAATAAAATAGTCTTTTGATATGATGTTTGTTTATACGTGTGTTAAATAAATGAGAAATTTACAATTCAAAATATGGAAATATTTGACTACTTCTTAGTTTTTTTTTGCTTATTTTAAATTTTATTCAATTGTCATATTTTGTTACAATAATATTATATTAATCTTCTAAAGAAAAGGGCTATCGGTTATTATTTATATTTAATAACCGTATTTATAAAGCTTATTCAATTCGATTATGATAACAAATTATAATCTTGTTGTGATATTTAATCATTTTGATATTTCAATATCTGATTATTGTTAATTGTGTTTTATGGATATTTTTAAGGAAAATCGAATAATCTATATATATTGCAAAACATTTAATAATAAATTTAAAGCTTAAATTAGTAATACTTCTTCCGATTTTTTTTTTTTTTTCATTAAAATACTAAATACTTTAGCTAAAAAACGTTGACGAAATCATGAATTTGTCTATTTGAAGTAAATATAGTTTATATAAACAGAAAACATACCATACACAGCC
Organism: Catotricha subobsoleta; assembly: GCA_011634745.2. Taxonomy (NCBI): domain Eukaryota; kingdom Metazoa; phylum Arthropoda; class Insecta; order Diptera; family Cecidomyiidae; genus Catotricha; species Catotricha subobsoleta. The sequence goes on from JAABKK020002840.1 coordinate 10,897, forward strand.
ATATAACATGAAAAACATCCACCAATCAAAACATCACCATAGAAACATACTTAAATATCTATATAGATTATGATGAATGTTTATTATAGCATTGATAATATCCGTTTCATCACCATGAATTCCCCGACCTGATTCAGTGATTTGTATCATTATTAGGTACATATTGTTCAATTTTCATTTATTTTCAACAAACAGTATTAACGTATATATATAATTATGTATACATCGAATAGATGTGGTAAATCTGTATAGTACGCGACCAAGCAAAATATATATGAATACGATACGATACGATAACTATGTGAATAATATACATAAATATATATATAATTATATATATATATATAGTCACAATAAAGTATCACATTCAATCCACATTTAGATTAAATATAGAAATATAGTCATAGTCATAGGGAAACTATGAATGCATTCCTGTTGCATTTTAATCTTTCATCTGATGTTTATTCTATTCAATACAATAATAATAATGAATATATGTATCATCAAATAAACTAATTGTTGAATTGAATTTAGTACAAAATACGGTGTGCAAATTGTCGGAATATATAAATTATTTAATAGAAATTATTTTGTTGGCTGGAGCATTTTCATTAATTCAAATACATATCAGTTTATCCAATGTCGTTTAATTCATTTTAGAATTGAATTTAAGTTTAATAAAAAAAAAAAAAATGTTTGCTTTACAATTTCATTTAAAGTTTAATTGAATCTAAATGGAATATAAAACTTTTCGCAATATTTCTCAATAAGATAATATTATATATCATAAATAGATTAAATGACATATATTTTTATGAACTGCGGTTAATAAAACTTTCTTCGAATTCAGGATATATGATCTAAATTAAGTTATAATTTATTATTAAGTTTGTTTTACTAACACTTTTGATTTATTAAAAGGACATTGTATTCATAGATACGAACGCTTTATTTTGAGAAATGTCTATTAAAATCCAGAAAAAAAAAATGTTTTTTTCCTACGGTTTTACGATTTAAAAAAATTAAAAACACTCCCTCCCCGTACGCATCTATCGTTGTACTGCTTGATAATACTATACGTTCTCTTAATAGATTTGAAATGAAAAAGTGCATGAATCTTTATTACAAATTATAAGACATTTCAGGAGGAAAAACGAAAATGGTATTATGAGCTATTCCTATTTCTAAAAAAAAAACAAAACGAGTAATAATGAATGGTTCAAAGAATATTATATTGATTTATTTATGTTTGTTTACTTTTTTGATGTTCAGCTTATTTTTTTTATGTCACGTTTCTGGACCTTATTAATTAACAACTCATTTAACATCTTATAGATATAACCGCCTAACAGTGAGTTAAATAATAAATACGATAAACATTTGTAATTATAGATTATTATCTATTAAGTGTAATAGTGTACGTTGTAATGACCACTAATTAACACAATCTATGATTTAATAGATTGAACAACTAGTTTATTGTTATGTAAATAAGTAATGGAATAAATTGGCAATTAATTAAAATACTGTAAATAATTCTATATGATGAGAAATGGTTGATAATATGATTAATCCGTGACGATTTAACGTTATGCTAATATGGATTTGATTGATAATTTGAACGAAAAAAATTCAATAAATATTTCTACTTTTGTATTTATTATGTGCCTTAATAGATATTTAGATTTAGCGATGAAAGAACAGATAATAAATAAATCCCCGATGTTTAAGATATTTTAAAAGAGAATTCTTAAAAATACGATAAAAACCTGTTAGATCTGGGAGATCTTATAAAAGTTTTTTCTTTTTGGATTAAATTCTATATAAACTAAAAAAAATCTGTTAGGTTTCGATGCTACAGGCTTTAAATCGTTCATAATTTAAAAAAAATGAAAAAACAGAAAAAAAGAATCAGTACCACATCTTTTAAATCAAATAAAATCCTCTTAAATATTTATTGTTAAGCGTTAAAAAAATAAATTAGAGCGACAGAGCATACGTAATATATTATATTACATCCCACATATCTTGCACCCTACACAGACAGTTATTTTCATAAATATTCTATTGTTCTACGCCATAAGTTGAGCTACCTATTCATTAGAATACCTATCTAAATAACATGAATTTGAATATATTTTTATAACGAAGAGCAAAAAAAAAGCACACATACACAAATCTGGTTTAAATATATCAGCGGAAAACGAAAATTATAGTTGATATCACTGTGTCAATTTAGTAGAAGGTAGATACAGTCATATATATGTCCGTATGGTGCGGTATATCAACACTCAGTTTACTAACATTTTTTTATTTTTTTTTTATTTTTTAATGTCGTGCTGGAAATTGGTTATATTATTGTGCGGGTGTAAAGCTGTAAAGTTGAAAAAATGATATTTTATTTTAATTGGATGACCGATATTTTTCATCAGGTGTATGATCATCAAAAAGGATTTAATTTATTTTAAGTTAATATTTGGAAAATTTCATTAAAACTTAATGGAATTAATGAACAAATTTAACATGTGGCTATGGATAAATAAAAATATGTCATTTTTTTTTCTACTGCCAGAGTAAAATAAATATACGAAGAGAGTAACAGAATTACAAAATTCATTTTTATACTTTTTGGCACTGAAAACGGTATGAACTCCACGTAAACTCATTTGTAAGATTTATTCAATTTTCACAATTTTGTCGGTTTCAATTTTGAACGGTTCGAAAACCATAATTATTTAAATCAAGTTTCCCTTTCTTTTCATTTCCTTTTTTTTTCTCTCATGAACAAATTTTCAATTTAGAACGTTTTAATTTAATTGCTTTTTGAGCTTTCACCAAGTTTTTTCGACTTTTATCTACTTCTTTTTTTTTATTATTTTTTAATATTTTGTACACATTTGCTTTATCGCTTTTATGTAGCGATGACGATGATTTTCCTGCTTGCTTTTTGTGTAAAAAGAGAAAAAGGACAAAGCAACAATAACATCAAACAAATCATTACAAAAAAAATCGTAATAAATGAAACCAAACAACTCTATTCTATAAAGCGAAATAGCAGAAAAGGTATTAATTCTGAGAATAAAATAAGTATAGCAAAAACCGTTTAAATATACATTTGAAAACATGTCTTTTCCTTATCTTTTTATAAAACAATCAAAATAATAATAATAATAATAATATAAGCAATAAAATAGAAATGAAATCTTTTTCACTTAAGTAGAAAGTATGTAGGCAGGCAATTACGATGATGAATATATGATCTATGTTATTATCAGATTTAACTTTGTGATTGCTAAATACAGAAAATTCTGATAAGATAAGTAAGATAAATTTGTTATCATAACAAAATTAATGGCGCACCGACTAAATTAATGTAATTTAAGTAGATTGTTTTCTTGAATGAAGACAAATTATTAAAAAACGTGTTATCAGACTGAGACCCAGACAATAATATGTTTTATATTTAGAGAAATAGATTGTGTATAAACTGTCTAATGATATAAAATAATAATTGTATAGTGTGTACTGTGTACTGTCTTGTGATCAAAATATCTGTGGGTTCGTAACTATGGTAGCATTGACCTAATGGAAAAAGCTGTCTATGAAAATTATTAAAAATTCTATTATGAAAAATTTTCAAACAATTTTAAAGAATAACATTGTGAAAAATCATTTCTTAAGAAATTAGCTTTGGTTTTACGGAAAGATTGTAGATTAATTTCTTTGACTGAAGAATCCTTTCCATAAACATTTTAATACAAAATTGATATGGAATAAAAATTTCGTAGAAATATTGAAAAAGAAAGTCTGATAGAACTGTTTCCATATAGAGTCATTTCTATCAAGATGGAGAATAAAGTGAAACATGTAGTAGCAAAAAATCCAACCAATATTAACATATGAGAGTCATTATTTTCTAAACTTAATTAAATTAATGAAATTAGATCGGTTTTCTTAGCATAGCAATGTCTCAAAACCAAACAAAAAGATATCTTAACAAATTAGCAACAATTTAATCAATTAAGAAAGTTTTGGAAAAAAAAGAATAACTCAGAATAAATACGCGAAACCGTATATTTACATTCAACAGATTTCTATGAAAAAGTAATTTCCTATGAAAGTCATACAAAAAAAAAAAGAAAAAGAATAATTTAATTATAACCAATTTTAACTTAAAAGAACCAATAAACCATTTATATAGCATATGCTTCTATACTTTTCCATCACAGACAAAAGTATCGGTGATATTAGCGCTACTATTGCAAAACAGTGACACGACCTATCTTTTATCAAATTAATTACATTCATCTTGAATTCATTTCCTTTAAAATATAACTAGTAATACGATGTTATAATATCGTTCGACGTATAACGAAAAAAGTACCTAGAGGTGGTGAACAGAGTGTATATTTATTTAACAGCAAGTATAGCAGCTAAGTTTATGCGCGCACTTTTAAACCACCAAAGGGATTTAAAATTATCGCAAAAAAGACCCACTTTAAGTTTAACCGATTGGGATTTAAATCACGTGTATTACTTATTCGACTTATATTTAGCCACTTTAAAGTTTGAACCGTCTTAAATGGTATTTTAACCATAAATGGGCCATATTAATTTGTAACATTTGGCAAGTGAAAAATATGTCTAAAATTTTTAAATAAAAAAAAATTAAAAATAATATATATATTTTTTTATATCATTGAGTAAAGCTCGTAATTTGTTGTCTATTCAGATTTAAACCACTTTAAATTATATTTGCGCATAAACCGGTTCTATTTAAAATGTTTAAAGCAGTACAAATTGGGCGCACAATTGCAGTTTAAATTAAACTACATTAGCCGTGCTTTATTCAGATTTAAACCATACGGTGTCTATATTGGTGTTTATATTTTTCATGCAAAACTGTGTTTAGATTACAAATTAAACACGAAAAATAACCCTATGAAACTTCATAGCGTAATTTAAACATGGTTTTGTATGAAAAATATAAACACCGTATGGGTTTAAATCTGAATAAAATACAGTTATTAAATGTAAAATGATTTAAAAGTGCGCTCATAAACGTACCCAGGTATTTAAAAATTATTTTATACGTTCCGTGTATTTTAGCATTATTATTTGAAAATATTGTATGAATTGAAGGTTTCTTAAAAGCAAAAGCAAATTTAATTATTTCTTGATAAAAAAAATATCCGTTTTAATTTCATTACATTTTGTCGCATTTCTATTATATTAAAATTTTGTTAAAATTCAAAAAATACAAACGTTTTTCGAAATGCTTCAAATAAAAAATTACTTATACAAACAGGCGACAAATGTAGGTCACAAATCTCCAACCTATTATATAGTAGATGATAATATCTCCGATAATTGACCGTCCGTCTAGCAAATTTTGTAACAATTGTATATAAACCCCCTAACTAAGCGAATTTAGATAAAACTATATGGTTCGATCGGATGGTATTTCTGTCGGATTAGATTACATAATCGTCACCCAGGCCGGCCGGAAATCTAATAATTATGTTTTTTTTTTTTTGTAATAATAGGCGATCTCGTATTTCTTAACTTTAGTAAGAATGGTAAATTTTTACTAAAGTTGAAAAAACGAATTGAATTCTGTGAAACATTTTATAGAAAAATAATCAAACTTACCTCATTAAATCTAAGAGAGTATCAGTGGTAAGAACTGGTCGTGTTTCAACCTTTTTAACTTGAACAGGCCCATGACCTTGACCTGGTCGTATTAAAGTTACCAAAAGGATCCCCAGTATAACAGCACATACCGTTGTCGTAAAATAATAAATGATGGATCTGTGAAAAGAGAAAAAAAAATCTATTAGGTCGGTTTTAAAATGCACATTTTTAAACAGTAGAAGCACAATTAAAAAGCATTTGGTTTCTTGATAATACACTCTATATAGTCTTGCAAGAGTGTTTTTAAGTAAATGATAAATAAGAAATTTATAGTGAAGTATAAATTAAAGATTATTACAGATGAAACAATTTTGTTTCTTGACGATTCGAATTTTTCAATTTTTTAACTAGAGAATTTTGTCGTGATCATTTTAAACTATTAAAATAATTCCATCAGCGTAAACAAAAAATCATTTTTATAAGCTAGTAAGCCATCCAATAGAATGCTTTTAATTATTTGTTGAAGAATATAAATAAATAACTCTAGAGCAAATAAAACCTTATTTTTTGAATAATTTACATATTTTCCTTCTTTTTTTTTCAAATTCATTAACGATAACGATAAATAGCTGTGCTGTCTTCAACTAATTGATGTGATTCACAAATGGCACACCCAAATCCATTAATGTTACAAGTCAACTTGTCAAAATTTATTTATAATTTTATATAATGTTTGTGATAAGATTGACTTTAATAAAAACTATTAAAAAATCAACAATCGTATCATATATATGTAATGGAAAAATTTAAATAAAATATAATAACAATCTCCTTCATGCTGTGTTAAATTTAACAGAGATTATATATTTTAAAACAACTTATAATTAATAATTATTTATAAGTCAACTATATATATTTGATAATGACGATATAATCAATTAATAATGATATTTGCTAGGAAAAGAATTATTACGATTAAGTATTGTTTGCGCTCATTCAAGAAGTAAGTGCAAGAAAATAAGCCATATAAGCATAAATATAAATAATATATTTTGCACGTCGTCTGTCCAACGAAGTAAATGATAAATGGTGTCAAGTAAAATAAAATAAATTAAAGCTTGTAGAAATAAGTAGTGGTCATTCAAAAAAAACTCAAAATAAATAAAGTTAATCGTATTTCTGTTAAGCTTTTAAATTAATTAGACAGTTTGAATAAAAACGTAAGCGACATGACGTAAGGTAAGCGCCTTTACGTTTGTGTGTACTTGAAAATAGAGGCTAACGTAAACAATGATTAACGCGAGATAGTTACGTAAAAGATTACGTAAAGTGGTTTGATTTTTTTTTTGTTAGGAACTTTTGAAAGAAGCAAATCTGTAGGTGACAGCCTATTAAAATGATCCAGAATATTTATTGTATTTAAAAATTACTTTTCGTCGTTGAATAAAAGAAAAATTCTGACAAATAATTCAACAAGTGTGTAAGTTTATCAAGAGCAACCGTCTTTTTGGATACATGCCAAATTTCGGTTTAACAACATTTATAATTAAAATACATTCAGCCAGAATCTCGATGAATATCGTATAAATATAAAATAGAGAAATAGAAGACAAGCTTAACGTTTAATGTACACCAATTTGTTGCATGCAAATTAATTAAAATAATTTAAACTTGTTTTATCTTCAACGGATTTACCACAAAAAAGCAGCATATACTGCTTTATCTGTAACTTTATAACAAGAAAATTTCAATTTTATTCAGCTTATCATGATGACATATCCACGTCAAAAAGTAACCCTTTAACGACTGTGTGTCAATAAGGTTGATTTTCCTAAATCAACCTTTCTAACCACAGTCGTTAAAGGGTTATCATAAAATTATAAAATACAGTTTCAAAATGACATAATTTTCTTATTATAAATAAATATTAATTATGAAAGATGAAAGTAAAAAAAAATGCTTATAGAAATACCGTCACTTGTTGTTTAGATTATTAAATAGTCTTGTTATATTATGCATCAAATGAGACGTCTCAAAGATAGTTTTGTGACAAATAATCACTTGTGATTTTGATACACAAAAATTAATGTGCGTCTAGAATGTCCCAGTAAGCATTTTTAGAAGTCTATGTATAGACCGGCAGAGGTGAGCTATAGTTTATAGATTATCATTAAACCGTTTAGCAGCATGTAATTATTAAGTCTATGTAAGTAATGCGATTCACATAGCTATTCTAGTTTGTCATTTTGGTTTATTTCGGAAGTCTAGACTATCTTGGTATATAAATCGTATATAAACTGGATATTTTAATATATATACGCGAAACATTGGACTCAATATTTACATGAAGTTAGACCGTTTAAAGATAGTCTATAAACTACAGTTTATATCACCGGTCTATATACGTCTAAAATAATGCCTACCCGTTCAACCAATCGTTATAGCGTCTCATAAAGACCTTTAAAGTTTGATGAAAATTTATATCTACCTCTATATAGATTTACATCGATTATTTTCGATCCTTATAAATTCTATATATCGATGTTTAAATGTCTTTATATATAGATCAACAACATTCAATGTCATTCTGCATAATGCTATAAATATTGATAAAGATTTTCATCAAACTTTAAAGATCGGTGAACGACGCTGTAATAACTGGTTGACCAGGTATTGGTTGTATCTTCTAATATTTTGATTTGAACGTATATTCACATAGCCGAGAAATGAATATAAAATTAACGACACAATAGGCAATAATTTAAGTTAATACGTACTTAACCTTAATATTTCCTTTACTCTGTCTCATTACTTAAAAAAAACGTGATAAATTTTTTCAATTATTTTCGTTTTGGCTTTATAGTCTTTTTAAAAATATTTAATCCGACTAAAGTTCAATAATAATAAATATTATAGGAATTGTAAAATGTAAATGAATCCCTAGATTTTTTTTTATCCAATGAATTGAAATGATATAATGTATATACAATGATGTTAATAAGCACAGTAGACAGCTTTGATGTCAATCAAATTCTTTTTTTGCCAATCATAAATGATGTGAATCGCTGTAGCAATTAAAATTGTTGATATTATTTATTAAATTATTATAGATATAGTTATTAATTCTTAAATACCGACCATTTCACTTGAAAATACTCAAAATTATTTAAATGCACGTTTTTTATCATTCGTATTTCCATGTCTACTCATGTGGAATTATACTCTATTTTAATTAATTTATTTTTTATAATTTACAGCACGTTCTGAACCCTGTGATCATATTATAATGTTTTACGTGTGCTACCTCTTTAAAACAAAAACAAAAAAAGAATTAATAAAATATTATTATTCAATATATGAAATGCAATTTAAAAAAAAATCAAAACGAAATAAAATTACTACAACTTTTTTAAACTGATGCGATTAAATATTATCACGCACTAGATATAAATTCATAGAAATTAACAAAAAAAATATAGTTTTTATTTTGGTGAAAAATTTAGCTGATTTTATTCAGTTCTTAGAAATAACTTGGCGATCGTTTTGAAATTATCTTTAATTAATTTAAAGTCGTTGTTTAAATTTTAACAAATCCATTCAATCACAACTTTAGGTGAATGCTTCGCTATTAACAATATATATTGAAATCTCCGTTTTACTTTTGAAGAGAAATTGAAAGAAAATTGAATACATATATATTGTTTGTTTGTTTTTTATTTATTTTTTTTTAGCAAAAATAAGGAAGGTGATAACAAGAAATAAATTTTTGTTTTAGTAACTACCTGAAGATGATAACGAAAGACATATGCGAAAAACTGTGTACATAAACTTTTGTTAATATAAAACGATCAATATTTGTGATTTTCAAAAACGAAAATTTAATTTTAAACAATTTTCTTTTTTTTGCTTACCTTTTCGCAATTTTTCCAGACATAGTCAGATCTAAAGAGCCTATAGCACTAGTTATAGACGCTACTAATAGAGGTACTATAAGACACTTAAGCATCCTGAAAATAACAAATTAGATTTTAAATTTCTGCTTAAATTGTAAATTTAATATTTTTTTTTTTAAATATTGGAATAATTATTTTTGGTGATTTTATAAATACGTTATATAGTTGGAAATAAATGTTGAAAGTCTGCTTACCGTAAAAACAATTCACCTGGATATTGTAAATACATAATATGTCGCGGTGTCCATTCTTCTTTTGCATTTTTAAGGAGAAGGCCGACTATTGTTCCACTAACTACACCAATAACGGTGAGTATAGTTAAAAGGTTTCGTTTCAAAAATCCTCGAGAATTAGTTGGCATTTTTTATATAAGTAATAATATAATTGGAAGAGATTTTATTTTTTTAATAATAATTCTATATTTACGACGACAGCCTGGTAACTATTATCTGTTGTGAATAAATAAAAATAAAATTTAAATTAATAAACAATAAAAAAAAGTTAACAGTTTATAATTAAATCATATATCTTAAATCTAGGGATATGAATATTCATTTCATAAAATGGTAATTATGAATAAATTAATATTTTAATATTTACTCGCCATTTAATATAATACCAATTATACAATAAAAAATAAAGCGTATTTAAATTTTGTAAAACATATATTGTTATAATCCTTTTAATTATAACGAAAAATAAACTCGATGCGTAAAACAAATTCATTTAAGCTTCTAAAACAAGCAATAAATTACAATAATGCTCGCAATTAATTTCGCCTTAGAAAATATATTCAACAAGTCATCAACAGTCTAATCGAAACATGGCTATGCTCAATTAAAATCAATTGTATAGATGAGTGAATATCGTAAAATAAAAATAATTACAAACATAATAAATTGTTCAGAAAAGTTTTTCTATGCAAATTAACATCTTGTTTTTATAAAAAATAGAATATGCTGACTAAAATATTGTTAATACAATAAAGAAATATGCGCTTTTAAAAGTTATGAACATTTTAAATGTATATTTAATATTAACATAACAAAATGAAGTTGATTTTTTTTTTAATTATAAAAGTGCATTACTGCAACGAAGTTTATGTCAGTTTATAACTTTTATGAAATTGAATTCTCTTTTTCCTATGAATGATTTTTAATGAAAACATATTAATTGCAGTAGCTGAATAGCTAATTAATTTAGAGTGACAGGCTATTCAAGTAGTTTCGACACTCACATTTGATATCCGATTTATGGGATCAGATGAAACAATGTTCATTTTACATTTCGAATTGTATTACTATATATGTATTACATTGTGCCGCACGCAACGATAATCGAACCGGATATTTCGTGTATATATTGGATTTAGTGTGTGTAAAATTTTCCAGCTAACAATAAGGAATTATTTTCCTCAGACGAATTAGTTATTTAGAGTAATATGATAATATGTATCAGGTATATGAGCTTGACATCTTAGTTTGTAAATATACTAAATCATTAAAACTCTTATGATAGCATTCAGAAATCAGTAGTCTGGCTAAACAATCGTACCAACCACGGAAATTCCATCAAAACTTACTAAATTAAGAGGAAAATGAAATTAAATTTAACTAATTTTAGATTTTTGGTTGGCTACATTAATTAGTAATAAATAAAACGACGTCTGTTTATAAAATTTCAATTTAAATGTAAATAAATATTTTATTTTTCAACAAAATACATTTATTTACTAAAAAAAAAAAACAATTTTCTTTCAATTCATTTTTCACTAGAATCTTGATTATCTTTCCGATTGATTGGCTTCTATTATTTTCATGAAAATATAATAATTTCAATAGAAAATAACTGACTATTAAAAAAATATTTAATAAAAAAAAAAAAGCATAAATCAATATCTCGTTAGTACCAAAAGTAGTAATTTTTTACAGAAACCTCTCATTTCTTTTATATTTAAGTGCCTACTCAAAATTTATATGATTTTTTTGTGGAAAGAAAAAATCAAAAAATAATAGATCTCAAATCGGTTTTCAAAATGTTTTTGAAGAAAAGATTCAAAATTATTAGAAATTTTTTTTTCACAAATAAATTTCTAAAAAAATTCGGATCGACAGCAATTATCACTTCTATTTTTGAATAAAATAAAAACAAATTACATTACTACAGCACCAAAGTAAGTAAATATTTGTACAAAAGACTTCTTTTTTCTCCATTTATTTTCCTTCCAAGATATTTTTTTATTGATTTATTTCTCATCATTATTTCGCTTATCATATTTTCTATTTCCTATTATTTCATTATTAATTTTTATCAAGAATACAAATGGAAAAAAAAAACTCCTTGAACTGAAATGATAAAAGTACCGAGCAAATATCTACTACACAAAAATATATTATAATAAATTGAATCGAAAATAAAGTCAGAAGTAGATATGGATATATATTATTTTTAATATGACGATATGTCAATATATATTATCATTATGATTTTATGTAGTAAGAAATAAGAATATTGAAGTACACGCAGAGGATGAAATGCAATCATTTCATCAAAATATATTGAAAGTTCTGTATTATTATTATAGTAATTGCGTAAATATTTCTTAAAAGTAGGAAAATAGGTAATAAAAAAAAAAACTTTTTCCATTTCTATATTATTCTCGTTTGAAAAATAGAGCTTTGTTTATTATAAAAAAAAGTTATGGCGTGGGATGCTAAGCTTTGAAAATAATTGGTTAGAATAGAAAAGCAAAGCTCAGAAAGTAATCAATAATAATAGAGGAAAATAAGACCGATTGACATAAAAGTAAATGAATTATTATAAATACTGAATGTGAAGAGGCGTGGGATCGATAGAGCTACAGGTCTTAATATGAAGATATATATTTAAATATTATTGAAGTTTTTTTGTAGAAATAATACTATTATATTGTTTGGATTATTTATTATGAAATGAAATTAATTAGAAACATATTAACAGAATATTGCTGGAGACAAATTTACGTTGAAATCGAAAAAAAAAAAAAAAACAAAAACACTGAAATAATTTCATTCTAGATAAATAAAAAAAAAATAAATAAAAAGCTTAATCCAATAAAAAATCAATGCTCAAGAATTTATCAAGCAATTGTTTTAATAGCAAAATAATAAATTAGTTCTTTGAAAAAGTAAATGGTAATTCTTTGACGGAAAATTAAAATTTCTAAGAAATATGAACAAAACGTTTCTGAAATTCCTTTCCAAAATAAATTTTGATACAGTTGAATCAGGAATTGACTTAAATAATTAACACAACATATTTTTTGTTGTTGAATTCTTCGAGACAGAAATATTAAGTTATACATAATTAGAACATAATTCAATCAAACGTATTCAAAGCAAATTTGTTTAAGAAACAGTTTAATTAAATTCAAAATAATAAGCGTAAACACAAAATTTTGTTCTCATCATCATAGCAAGACGATATGATGAAGATTCTCTTAAAGCATTTAATATCGCTAAACATTTTCAATTGTAAATATCAAGTCAACAATTTTATTCATCTTAAATATGTATAGCATATATGAACAATTGAATATCATTTGATTGTTAATTTAAATAACAATACCAGCAAATTATTATTATAATACTAAATAAAACTATGATATTAGACAAAATTAAAATAAGATTGAAAACCGAATTAGCACAGACAAGTCGTTACAATGTTGTCTAAACATCGTGATACTAATAGTATGTTTTGCAACTTTTGCAAGAAGTCATAACGACTAACATCTTGTCGTTAGTACACCAGAAAAGTATTGTGCAATTTAAAAATGACGCTCTAAAAATAGTATATATTAGTAAATAATATCAATTAGAAACGTTTTTAGTACATAATTTTATCATAAATAAAATAATATAAAATAATATAAATTAAATAAATAATAGTAATTACACAATAAAAAAAAGTAATTTCGTCGTCTCTGGGGACGACTACATTTCAGACATTTAACTTATTCTTTTAATTATATTTTTTTTAATTAAAACTTAACTTAATATCCCATAACTATTACGGATTTGAGACTGCAAACGACTTAAATTCTTAAAGACGAATATAGTCATAAGCCGACGTCGACGCAACTATGTTTGCGCTGACGTCACCTTGCGAATATAGCATTTAGAAACAATAGTATGACGGTAGTTCTTAATCCGAAGAAAAACAAACATTTCCATCAAAGTTTATATTTTATTGTTGGCTGAATATATATAATATATATAATATGTAATATACTTAAATATCATCTCATAATCATCACTCAATTTATCCTGTTAAAGAATTAAATTATAAATAATAATAAGCTAAGCATATGAAATTAGTCGGTAATTCGGTGAGTATATTAGACAATTGTTTTCACTTTACTTAATGGATATAATAATTTAGCAAGAAATTATTTATAAGTCAATTTTCTATTGAATCGAAAATGTTTAAGTGATATCGTTCAAACTGTATTATGATGGTCCCCACTTGAAATATATATACTAGATTTTCAACGAATATTATGCTTATGATAATTTATTTTACTTTTAGATACCTTCTAATTTATTTTATTTTTAAGTAATCCGACTTGTTATTAATCCTGTACAAAAGATAATTCACAAATCCAAAAACATTATTCACTTTGCAGAAATAAAATGCATTTTAAATTCAATTAAATTAAAACTGTATTTCTTCATTATTTTCGATTTGAATAAATTTAATTAATTCAATGGCACAAATGATTTTCAATTATTTTTTGCACGTCACAATGCGTTTCGCGCTAATATATAAAAAAAATAAAAAAATAATAAGAAAAGATTTTTATTTTTATTTATTTGATTTGCAGTTCGTTTTTAATAAGAATGATTCGCGCTGAACTACAATCACAATATTAATAATATTGAACAAAACAATTGAAATAATATGTAAAGCTCTTCGGGCAACCACGTTCAACACACAACTGATTGATAGGAAGTAACTCTAAAGTTTACCAAGTCAACAACCATATTACTATTATATTATATTATTGTTGGAACTAAATAACCACATATAATATTATATAAAATGTGCCTGTTTTATTCACATGCCTATCAATTTACCGGATGGTAGTAATATTGGCATCAATTTCATATATAAATATACGAAATATATATTTAGATATAAGTACCTATCAAACGGTTACATAGTTTATACGTAGCTCATAGCTCAGTGGCACAAATACATAGCGTTGATTGTTAGACATATGTCAGATACATTATTATTATTATGTATTATTATTATTGTTGTTGTTATGGTTCACGTACATAACATAAGGTACTTGAAATTCTATGTACAAATGCATGTAGCATGTAAAATGTATTTGATACACTTCATATGCTTTATTTTGGAGTAGTTAGCTACAGATTAAACAATAGACGAGTTTAAGAAGTGCTTCATTTATTTTTTTTATTTTTACGTTTTATATGCATGATTTCATAGAATTATACCGAAATATCGCCTATATATTTGTATATTGTATATTTGTACGATGCTTTATTTATATTGTAGCATATTAATATAAAATGAATGAAATTATCTGATATTCTAGTTATGTATTTTTCAAATTTTTAAATATTATAGAGATATGTAGCATGAAGATGTTTCTGTTGTTATATGGAAAACTTGATATATCTACTAAAATTAATTTGTTGGATATTTTCTATTTTTTGTAGGAAGGAAGTTACTCGAATATTTTAAAATTCGTTCAAAAAAGATAAAACACGATATATAAATAACAAAAAGCAATTAAATTGCAATACTCAGGGAATATTAAAATATTCGATTTAACTGATTATTAAAGCAGTGCGATACATTAAAAGTTCATTGTAAATTGTGCATATTCCGTAATATGTATGTGGTAATTTAATTTGATCACATCTAAATTTACACGCACATATAATATTAAAAATCTTCCACTGAATTCCATAAATGTCTTCATGTATTTGTTTTTAAAAAAAAAAAAAACGATTGAAGGTTAAGTCAGCTGATTTCCATCAAATTTTAGTTTCCTCGATATAACTTTCAGAGTAGCTAAACAGGTAAAATTAACAACCTGAAACTGTTCCTTTATTGTACAATTATTTTAAAAATATATCTATGAAGATCTAGTAAAAGTAAAAAAAAAACAAAATACTGTGGACCGTATTTCGTATACGTTTGTAAATTATTCTAAAAATACATGTACCCCTACCTGTCCATTATTATTTATATTTAAATTAAATTGAATGGAACCACATTGAATAGATATGATATTTGTTTATGATTCAATCATTTCAGAACATTAAATCAGTTAATTAAAAACTATCAACATTTTCATTTTTCTACCAAAGTTTCGATAATTTATTATTATCTTAATAAGGGTTAAGACAATGCTATTCTTATTGAGAGCCCTCAACAATTTAATAATTTACATTACACATTTAAAAAAAGAAACAAATTTTAAATTTATTTTAAAATAAAGAAAGTCTCATGAAGCACATATTATATTACACATTATATAATAACATTAATAATATAATTTTTAAATAAATAAAAGTGATTAAAAACATCTTGAAATAAAATGGACCAATACTTCCTAATCACTAAATAACTAAAGAAAAAAACGTTTTGATAGGATAATAAAATTTCTCAAAAAATTAAATATAAATCTTTATAATTTTTTCTGTATATGATTATAAAAATCTACAAACAAAGAGAGATACAATGTTTATTAATGAACTCATTTAAACCAGTTTAACATTCAATGAAAAAAACTGTATATGAGAATTTTGTAACTCAAAAGAATGCCTTATGGCGTAAAAAAAACAAATAAATAAATTTAATTACTAAACTTAGTTTCAAACATCCAAAATTTTTTTTGAAAAATATTTATCAAAAATATTGGTGACTTTTTGCCATTAAGTTGATAAAAGCAAAATCTTTTTTTTTTTTTTGCTCAAAAAATAAAAAAATCTTTTTTAATTATGAGAATATAAATGAATAAAATGTATAAGCAGCAGCCGAAGCAGTAGGTACGTTATCATTAAAAAAAAATATTGTTAAAAAAACGGCAATAAATTATACAACAAAATTTATAATCATTTTTACACACACATTATTATTTATTGTGATTATGTATTTGAAAATTATTATATTGCTCATGAATATTCCTGATAATAAATTAAAAGCTATGAAAATAATAACAATTTAAATATCAAATGCTATAAGTACTTAATAATAAAAATGTATTCATTCATTCAGGATTAATATTCGCAATTGAAAAAAAATGTTTTTTTTGTCTTGTTTCATTGATGATTTAATGTTTAGTGTTTTATATTTTCCGATGAAAAATAAGCAACAGATGAATTTCAATTTTTTATTTCTTCTATTTTAATTACTTTTTTTTTACAAATTGAGTATATTTAAAGATTCACTTGTGAATGGAAGTCTGCTCTTTATTAGATGTATCCAATTAAAATATTCATTAATGATATTATATTTCACATTTACAATTTCTAATATCAAAAAAATATGATATTTAAAAATACTTCCAGTTTTAAATACATTGACTACTTCCTCATAAATGAACAACCAGATTATGTGCGTTTTAATTAATGCATGTTTGCAACGCTGTATAAACCAGAGGCGAGTTAGCTGATCGAATAAAATTCGTAGAATTTTCAGACAGAAAGGTATAATCGGATATTTTGATGTTTTATTATCTGCGGATGCAATTAGTCCTAAAAAACATATCATTATGCTCCATATTTCTATTTTTAATGATGACTTCTTTTTTCATTAATTCGATTAATTATTTTGAAATCAACATTAGTTTATGGTATTCAATATTTATGAAATAATCAAACGTTGCTAAGCAAGAAAAAAATGTATATTGCATACGTGATGGGAAAAACTGCTTCATTCTACTTCAATCTGTTAAAAATCTTCCATGAAAATGGCAACAATCTAACACTAATTATATATCACGCATTATGCCTATTTTGGTTATTTTAATGAATAGGAAAAATGAAATAGATATATTGTATATCGTATATTATACGAGGGCGGTCCGATAAGTTTCCTGTATTCATATTAAAAACTTTTTTTTTTGGAATTTTTTTTCTTTATTTTT
>JAABKK020002851.1:15000-27958 GCA_011634745.2 Catotricha subobsoleta
CCAAACTGCTCTTACTGAGACTTTTGACTGATTTAGTTTTATTGGGTACAATGAGTCTATATAGGTACATACATGTATTTAATTTGAATTAAATATAAACCAAGCTTAATATATTGTTTTTCCTTTGCATTTTTGTTTTCATACTGTTGTAATAGGTATAAGTTAGTTAAGCCGATTCCGAATGAAAATCGTAACTTGCGCTGTAGGTAATTTGCCTACTTTTTATTTTGTTAAACATATAAAACTGTTAGCGCTTTGTTTACGTACGTTTGGTGAATGTACACCGCACAAAAT
The DNA here is from genome assembly GCA_011634745.2 of Catotricha subobsoleta. Taxonomy (NCBI): domain Eukaryota; kingdom Metazoa; phylum Arthropoda; class Insecta; order Diptera; family Cecidomyiidae; genus Catotricha; species Catotricha subobsoleta. The sequence continues at coordinate 15,295 of JAABKK020002851.1, forward strand.
AAATATTTGCATAAAATTATGTTGTGTATCTACTTTAATAATTGGATAATTTGTTTCTCTATTTCTTCTTTTTTTTTCTTAATTAAGTAAATGTTTGACCATTTCTATTTTTGTTGAGCTGTGAGGTAAGAAAATCAATTAAGATGTTTTCTTCGAAAATCAATTTTGTTTATTTTATTTTAAATTATAACGTAGAATTTGTATAATTGTACGAAAATCGAAATGAACTATTTTGTTGAGTATCAAAATTAGTATAAGATTCTCGGTAAGAAAATTATTCTGTGTTTTGCGAAAAACCAGAACAGGATATGGCATCTTGTAATTTATTAAATTGATTACAATATTTCAGAGCTGGCCAATTAGTATAAAAATAAAATTTAAATTCGGATGGAATCAATGGTCATAATATCCGCTGCAGGTGCGAATTTAAGTAATAAAATGTACCAAGATATTTATATCAGATATTTTGCATCATAATTTGCCCAGCGCTATAATCTACTGAAATTATTTTTATTTAGTTATGTGTTTTTGGTTAATATGTTGGCTGCCGTCAATTTCTATGGTCAAAACACAGCAGATTTGTGAATATTCTTATAATTAATTGGGTAATGGTTGATTTAATAATTATATATTTAATTTAGTTTTATCTGAGTAATAATACTGCTCCATAGCTAAGTGTGCCAGTAGAAAATCATCTCCATTTAAACCAACTTTTTTTTTTTTTTTACTATTAATGAATTTAAGTTTATTATAGCTCTGTTATTGTGTATTATTAGTGAACATGAATATATTATTAGGATAAGATAGCCAGAGGTGATTGTATTTTAGTAAATAAAACATTCAATTAATCTTTAATCTTTGATTAAATAATGTTAAGCATCTTAAATTATTTTATGTTTCACTAGATGATCTTTATATTTTAAATTGGATATAAATGTAATAGAAGAGCTGTTCATTATTTACTGAGCAATGTCTCTCTAAACTATAAATAGATAATTTAGGCTTAATAAGATAATTTGATTCATAAATCAAATAAATGATGAACTGATGAAAAAAATAAAAAAATAATTATAAATTTGAAAGATTTTCTATAAATTAAGAATTGAAGTATTGCTGTCATTTCAAACCATTTAATTCCTTAAAAAATGTACAAATAATGAAATATGAAATCAAAGTTTAATAATTAATTCACCCTGTGCTATGTCTAATTCATATCTTTTGAATATATTACAATTGGTGCCTAGACTGTTATTAAAAATTCGCACGAAATAATTTTTATTGTCTGTAAATAAGAATTTTATATTCGTTTATTTATATTTTATCAGTATAGCTTTGTAAATTGTAATTTAAATTCGCTGATATAATGGTTTCGCTTTGGTAGACAACGTGAGAGCAATTTTACTTTCTTGTATGAGCAATGAACAATGCATATTTTATAAAATAAAAAATAAAAAAGATTTTATATAAGTTTTACATAAAATTTTAAGTAAATACGTTTATTTAACGATTTTATGTCAATTAAATGCTTTGTTACATTTCAAGAATTTTACTCACCAATGATTGCATGTACTCTGACACTCAACTGAGTTCTAACCACAAGTGAATTCTTGCGACTGCTGAAAATAAAGAAAATTTCACAATTAATAATAAGTATAGAATTTTTATTTTATATTTTTTCCTTTGTTTTTATGATTTTCATCACTTGCTTCGGCTTGAAAAACAACGCAAAATACAAAAACGATATATAAATTAGATATTTAAAAAAAAAAAATGCCGACTTTTCTTTGATTCACAAATCTGCACACAATACCCAAGCATTTTCTATTCACAATTGTTTCCCTAGTGGCAGAAACAATAGCTATTTATAATCAAGTTCAAGTTTGAGTTTTGGTTAGTTGGTTGGTCCGTGATTGTCATATTAAAAAAAAAATTATATATAACATTTTGTATTCTCTCGAGATTTAAAGCATCGTACTTCATGTACTATTTTTAAAAAAAAAATAGCATCCGTTTTAGATCGTTAAAAATATAACATATAATTTCAATTCATTCATTGAAAGCATTAGCTATAACAATTTTTTCATTTATTGCGAGTTCGAACTAATAAAAATAAGCTTAAAAAGAAATGAATAAATCGCGTTTTTTTTTTTCTTAATTATTATTATTTGTATGGAATATCTTCAATAGTATGTGTAAAAAAAAAAAAACAGAGATTTCTTGTTATTATCTATATCTGCTGAATGTAATCGTTAAATATAAATATATGTATGAAACAATTTAACGGTACAACTGAGAAGTGAATAGAATAAATACATCTATATATATATTGTATATATTTAATATAAGAAAAGATAAGTTTTAATATAAAACTATCAGCTGTTCCAATACCTTCAGGCGAGATAACTTGGCATTGATATTATGCAATGCAAATATAAAAGCGTAAACTAGCTAAAAAGAAACATATAGATTCTAGGTATAATCAAATACATTTATTTTTATTACAATATGTTCCGTTCCGTACAATAATATAAATATTGTTGTACCTGTAAAATTGCTGAAGTAACATTTTCTACTTGATTATTTGAATTGAAAACCTACGACAAGTAAGATAGTGATGTGTATTTTACACATTTTTTCAAATTATAAATCTTAAAAGACTCTTTAGTTCTTTATACGTGCCTAACCTATTAACGTAAATGAATGTACATTTTATAATTACGTACGATAATTATGTTTATTTTATATGGTATTCGGTACTTTATTGTCGTTATCCATCATTTGATGATATGAAAAAATAAAAAAAAATAAAAAAAAATCATAATTATAATATGAAAATATAAGATTAGAATTTGAGAAAATAAATTAATACGTAAATTTATTTATTAAAATGGGAACTCGAATGGGAATTTGTACATATATATTTTATCTAAAAACAATTTTACATTGCTTTTAAATCTAAATTTTCTAAATAGATTAGGTATATTTCTTGTGTGTGTGCGTTTTTTTTTTCGTTGTTGTTTTAAACATTTATTTAATTGTGAATATATAATAATGATGTTAAGGAATTTTTTTGTTATCTTATTATTATTAGATAATTTAATATTTATATTTCCTTTAAAATGAAAATTACTTTTCATGCAAATAAATATTTATTAGTAATATAAATGAATCTTATTTGCTAATACTTACTCCATGAAACTACCAATTAATTGGCGTAATACTTCATTATATAGATAAGAAAAACTAAAATTTAATTTTACTGGACATGCAGTCCTGAAATATAACATAAATATCTACAAATTCGCTAAATATTGCATTTAATGAGTGCGGTCAATCATCAACATCCATCCATCCACTTCAACGCAATGTTATGGGATTGATATTTAATTATTGATTTAAATCAATCATATAAAACGATCTTCTTCTTTTTTTTATATAGATCCGATTTAAAAATTTGTGATCATTTTAACAGCAAATCATTCTTTATCTTTTATTTTTTTGCTACATGCAAGAAAATCGTAATGAACTTTATTTATCATATAAAAGTTATGTTAATATGAAACTACTACCACATTCTAATATTACCTACTGATAATTTTAAATTCACACAATTAGAAAATATTCTTTATGCACAAACATTGTATTAAATAATTAATTAGCTAGATAAAATTCGCAAAAAATTATTAGTTTTTGAAAATTTAGAAATGTCTAAACGTGTAATAAGAATTCTTAAAATTTTCCCTGCTGAAAATATGTTTAAAATATGCAATATACATCAACATTTCAAATATTTATAAGAAGAAGTGCAAAAGAGGATTTTTCTTTGCCATTATGAGTATCGTAATATCTCTTTCACACTCATCGAATACCTTTATTATCTTTACAAATAGAGGTATTCTCACGACAACATTTTTGTATGAAAATGTCATATTTTACGCTATTTCTTATACATATTCGTTATAGTAATATATAATATCGTTTTATTGATTTACTTTTACATCTCAGAAAATTTCTGGGAAAATGATTTATAAATAACCAGAAAATGATCTAAATTGATCGAAAATTATCTAAATTTGATCTTTTTCGTATGATCTAGATTGATTTTTTTGAAAATCTAACATTCTCGTCTTGATCTTGACAATTCGAAATATTTATTGAGCTTTCGTTACATAATCGTAAATCATAAGTCAAGAGCCTGTAGAACCAGGAATTAAAGCCTATATATTTTCCAGCGAGAATTTTGCATATCGAACGAGTGATGAATGATATTCTTTTTTTAAATGAAGCGCAACTACAAAAAGATCAAATTAAAACTATATCGAAAAGCTGATGAAAATTTTGTAACGATCAATCAAAATGTCAATGGATATCTTTTTACAGTCAGTTTTGAAAAGTTTTTTTTTTTTTAATTTTGATGATTCAATTCACAATCATTTCGCAAGGAAATGATTCTTAAATTTATGTTCAAATACATCTGTAGGTCAGAATGATTGATACAGCAATAAATCAATTCAATTTCATTATGAACCAACAAAATTTTTATTTGAAATGCCTTTGTAAATATAATATTCTGGTAATAAGTATAATATAATCGAAAATGTAATTTAATTTTTATGTTTTTATTTTGTTGTTATCTTAAAAATGCCCTCTCATTTTTCACAAGCACAATAAATTATTAAATAACAGTGAAAGTCAAGGCACCATAATAAATAAATGCACATGCTATACCAATACCATGTTGTACTAGAACTTTTTCTTTTTTATGGTTTGCAGAATTTTTTTTTTACTGTGAATTCGGTTATATAATTCTGAAATAATATTTAAAAAAAAAAAACGCAGAAACTTTAAACAAAAGCTTTTAATTTTGCAATTCTATGCTTTCTGAAAATTGATTTTACATTTCATAAAAACTTTTTTTTTTCTCATCTTCAGATGCCCTAGTAACCGATTTCTTATATAAATATATTTTTACCATTGACTCCTTTAGATGCTGATAACTCGACAAGTTCTATTTTAATTTTTTTAATTTTTTTTTTAGAATTGTTTGCCAATATTCACTATGCTATGCGTAACTAGTTTTATACCTTTCATAACAACAATATATTATTTTAACTACTTATTATTTTTAAACCGCAATTTAACATTCACTAGAAAATATTGAAAGATAATTATTAAGTTTCTGTTTTATTTCATACAAAACGCATGAAATCTTTACAATCATAAATATGTGATTTTTTTTTTAATTAAGTACCTACTTAGAAAAAAAATGCGCACTTTTTGACCAGAAATTTCTTAAAAGTTTTATGAGATAAAAATTGGATTGCGGTTGAAGAGATATTCATTTAGAAACTATGACTTTTCTAAATAGCTTTTTTTTTTTATTAATTTTTAATTAATTTATTTTAAATAAACTAATAATTTTTCTATTGCTTTTTACATAAAGCCACAACAATTTCTTAATCTAATAATTTTGCGTAAAATAATACATACTTATCTTCGAATAACCAAAATGACATTGACTTGCAACATTATTATTATTTTTCTGAGCCATAATTCAGTTTTTCAGAAAACCCGCCGATCACTCTAATATTAAAAATATTAATATTAAAATGATTACTATACACAATAAGATTTAGGCTCTATTATACAAATATATTAACACCGACGGACCAAAAAAAAAAACAAACAAGCAAGCAAACAAACAATTGTAATGGAAAAATAAGAATAACTAAATCTAATAATCATTTATTGAATGTCCATGAGAAGATCTAATTCAATTTACAAAGAACGATTAGTGTCAATCGACACTATTTCTAATTTAGGTTAATAGGTAGATAATTTTGGTATTGTATGTGAAAACATTCAAAATTGAATTAAAAAATTTCGCGTTAACTGGTTCAAAAAAAAAAAAAATTGGAAAATCTAATTCAAATACAAAATGTAAAACAATATTTATAACTTTTTGTAGATAAATTATGCGATGAATATAAACTTGAGTACAGAATATTTTACGGTAAACTTATTTCGAAGTATTTTAGAAGAAAATATATGAATGTTCAACAGGTTTAAATTTTAGTCCCTTTGATTGAACTTTAAGATTAGAAAATATTAATTGTATCGTTTTTATAATATTTCAATGAGCAAACATATGTGCATTGTGCATTGTATTATAGAAAATTGTAATTGAAATTGAATGAATTATACAATTGTCAATTATGTGTTTTAAGATAATCTATAGATACAATCAAATTATCTAAAATTAGGTTAATGTTAGGTTCGCTGTCAGGTATATACAATAAAATACAAATAATATAAATAAATAAAAAATTATAAATAATTAAAAATAAATACCATAAGAAGTATAGGAAATAAATATCTTTATTATATTATTTACCTTGAATGAAGCCCTTCAATTTCTTCTGATTGTTCAGCCAGAGATGATTCCAGATCCAAATATGCACCATAATCACCATCTTTGTACACTTGAATGGTTGCATCATCCAACTAGAATTAAATGAAAAAAAAAAAAAACGATTTTATAGAAAATGAAGTTAATTTATGCAGAATTGAATATTTGTTACTGGGATTATTAAAATATTAAAGTTAACATTGAAAAACCACCATAATCCTGTTGATCGTATTTTTATAAAACTTTTGTTCAATTTTTAAATCACCAGCATACACTATTATTACTGATGTTATAATATTATATATAAATCATCTGAAATCAGGTTTATATGTGTACCAGTTTACCGAGACAAATATGTAATGGTGAGTTTATAAAGTGGATCATTTATTGGAATTTGAAAATATGACAATAAGACAGAACAAAGAACATTAATGAAACGTTACGAAAGTCTTTTTTTTTTTTTTTTTTGATTTTTCACTTTAACCTACTTTTAAATTTGTTTAACATTTATCTATAATAAATCTAAAAGGATACACAAATTAATATCAAACTAAAATCATTTAGAATGAAAATTGTTTTCAATTAGATACACTCATTCTGTAAATAATATAGCTACTATCATTGGACCATAAATAATATATATCTTTATTGTAAATTATTTCGCAAATTTTAGCAACAATGAATGAATAAAATTCGCATGGAATCTCTAATGATGGAGAAATATCCTAAATCGTAATAAATGATTTTAGGCCAGCAAGTTGACAAATCTATTGATAAGGCTTTAATTGTAAGCCTTGATAGAATAGAGTAGCAGTATCATCTCAATCTATTACAAATACCGGTAAATTATTAAAGCTATAATTAATAGAAATTGGGTTATATTTGACACTATAAGTTCTATAAATGTATGTTATATTCAAGGACTTTATCGGTGTTTATTATATTTCAGAGAAACCTTATTTTCATATCAAAAAAAAAAATTTAAACATAAAAACTGTCATGTATTTTACCGACTTTGATCATATGTATCAGCGAATGTATAGAGAATGTTATAATATGATGTGAATAATATAGACAATATATAGATAAATCTATATTACTGCATAATAATAATAATATGAAGAATGTTAAGCCTCTACAAGAAATTAACAGTCTATCCCTCTATATTATTGCATAGATACATAGTAAAAAATGTACGTTGTTAAACTATACCTTAAAACCTCATAGCTAATACCATGTACCTGTACAAAGTGATGGTACACATGTATTGATATTATAATATAAGTATAGACATAAAAGGTAGTTATGGTAAAATGAAAACAGTCTTCTTCGATGTAGACTGAAAGAAAAAAAAATGTTTCAAATTCAGTGCTGAATAGTTATAGTGTACCATCGTCGCTAAATCAAAATCTTAAAAACCACAATACGATTACTCGTTCTAAACCTAAAACCATCTTTTGTTTTTATTTATTTATTTATTTTTTTCAGATGCAATTTACTTTTTTTTCTCTCCTTTTATTTTTATTATTTTATTTTATGCAGCAAAACACTTTGTATGCACAATTTATATAACACCGAATCCTATAGCTATGACTATGACGATATATATAGGTAGAGCGTACCACTATATTCTGACTTCATATAAGGTTCCCTTCCTTTCTAAAGTTGCAATATATAATTCGAAACTGGTTTCTTCTTTTCTTTAAATGCACTTCAATTTTTTTTTTTTTTATAATACTATACGAAACCAATACCAGGTAGTTACTTATATATCGACAAAAATATATTATGCATCACCTACATAAAGATAAATAAAACGAAATAAATCTGTTGTATTATTATTATTGTTTGTTGGTTGGTTGGTAAATATTTAGCAATAAAATGAGGTAAACGGTATGTTCACCTCATACCGCATAAACATAATTTTTCTTTTCTTTTTTTTATTTTAATTCCTTTAGGCTTTTAGTTGAATTTACAAATGCAATATGTTTGTATCAAAACCAATTTGTACAAAGTGGAAACTCACAAATAAAGAAAATACACATTAACATCAGCCACAAATTGAATGCATAAATTGTAAACAATAACAATAATTACGAAAATGATTTCTTTTTCAATCTGAATCCTAAGTTAGTGTCACCGAAGCACAATAAATAACTTAACCGTCTATTTAAAAAAAAAAATATTGTTGCTTCATTTTATTTATGATTAAATGCAGTTTACAGGAAACTAAACCGCATGATATTTCAAGAATGGTTACACTATTAAATATTAATTGTTTTGAAAATATTAATGGAATTAAACGGATTTTCAATACATATAAAAACTGCAAGACTAATTTTTCCATATTTGTATTTAGTCTGTCACACGTTAGCTACTTTTTTTTTTATTATTTTGCGCTATACTGTTTATTTACACACACATACACAAGATAAAAACAACTCATAAAATAATTATTAGACAACTCTATTCTGTTATTATTAAATAACAACAAGAATTTTTCCAATTTTTAATTAAAAAGTTCAGAAAATTAATAAAGAAAAAAAAAATTGAAAAATAATAAAAAGAAAGAAAGATAGAAGCTATTTTGTATCTACCAAAGATGACGCCTGCTGAGAGATATACGTTGTTAACGAGGATGTAAACAATTTCTAGAAATTTTCAGAAAACAATTAACAGACAAAAATAGATAAATAATAAATATTAAGAATCTAGGTTGAAATTGAAATTAGTTTTAATATATCATAGTGTGTTAAACATTTTTAGGTACTAAACATTTTTTTTTTTAACGTAAATACTGAAATGATAAGTATCAGATGTACAATAAAAAAAAAAATAAAACAGCTATGCCGTTTTAATTAAAATTATTAAATATAAAAAAAAAAAATTGTTATAAAATTCATAACATCATTAACGATTATCAACCACATAAACGAAAAATCGTTTCTTTGTTTGATTAAGACTTTTGAATTTTAATGCGGAATCTGATTTTCAAACAGATTGGTAGTTAAGCACTTAATAAGTTAAATATTATAAATTATAATGAAATAAAAATTGTTCATTTTAATAATTTTTGAATTGTGTGATTTACAAAATCTTTCAGGTAAATACAATATTATTTTAAATACAGAAAAAAATATCTTTTTTATTTATTTATTTTTTTCATTTAAGTATAACATCTAATAGCAATGATGATATCATCAATTTAATAAAACGGTTAAAATGATGGCCGTAACATTTTCTTCTTTTTGCTTTTAAACTTTACAAAAAGCCAAAGAGTGCCCGACAACGACGATACCATGCTATGCGAAATATAACAAAACTAAATGAAAAATATAGAAAAAAAAAAATTATATGTAAGTATACTTAGATCTGATGCTAAGATGTATATTTATGTTTTAATATTTATATTAGACTAAAAGTCATGAATAAAGATTTATGTTCAACGGAAATTGTAAATTAGTATTTAGATTTGTTGTAATATGTATATATATATTTTCATCGGCAGTCATCACCTATAAAATAAATGAAATGAAATAGAATCAAAGTATTATAGATGACTTCCTAGGTTTGAAATAAATTAAATCGTTGGTACAAGTCTATTATCAAATGATAATTAAAAGAGGTGCATTAATTTTTTCTGATAGGCATTTAATTATATAACATATTATAGTCGTTTAATGCCATAATTTGTTTTACACAAAACAAAAAAAAAAAACATAGTGAAGAAAAATGTGTATATCAGGGCTGGGATTATTCAGTATTAATTAATTATTTGAATATTCGATAGATTATTTGTTTTGGAGACCAATTTAATTATATTGCAAGAATATTGTAAATATTTTGGATAGATGAATGAAAGGATATGTGTTATAATAGAAAAAACAGTGTTACATACTATTCGTCTTATCCACAGTAATAAATCATTGAAGTAATTGCCATTATTGAATAATTAGTAACTTGGTATTATAAGCCATGATTGGCGAAGGTGTATGTCATTGTGATAGTTAATCGTACGATAAAGCGTCTAAAGACTGAGTAGAAATATTTCATTGTTTATGCCGTTTCATACTTTGGATGTTTCATGATGAATCACGGCACACGCTCAAGTTTGTATGTTGTGATAGTTGAGAATTTTTATTATTTATTAAACGTCTCATATAATATAATAAATAATAATTATAAACGGCATAAACCTGGCCAATTAACATTATAAGCTCGACTTGACGTCTTTATATATACTACGGACAGATGCTATATACTTTACTTTTAACAGGTGACATATATTTAATGTTGTCGAATTTTATCAAAAACCATTATTTTAATTATGTACATTGTGTAGAGTTACTTAGGAGAGTTAAGTATGGCGTCTGTCCATAATAATAGTCCAATTGTTATTCCTTTATTCGATACGGTGAATATTTTATTATTCGAAACTCCGAATAATTAATTATTTGAAACTCTTCATAATTATCATTACTCCCATAATTCATTTCTTTATTATTTGAAATTCCTTTCAGATTAATTAATTTATTACTTACTAAAAAATAAGTTGTAAGAATCTTTTAATTTATGTCAAAATGAAATAGGATGTTGCTTTCATTTCTATATATAAATATATAATACTTTCTTATTATTGTGTTGTCCGTCTAAGGGTATTTAATTCGATTGAAAATTATTTCCATCCTCCATTTAAAAATTACACATTTTGCTGTTATTTGATTATCATCATTGAACTAAATTATGTATTTAATATAAATATTTAACGTTATTTGAAATAACATTTTATTCGCAATGTATTGCAATTTTATTGAACAACTTTAAAAAAATTAAAATTAAAATATTCTTATAATAAGATTAAATATTTCCTTGAAAACTTATAATTAATAATTATTAATTTTATTTTTTCATTTTGGTAAGCTATTGAAAACTAAACTATTAAAGGTCACGACTTCAAGATACGAGTAGTTGCTATATATGATTTTAAGATATTATTTAATAATCATAGATCTGTTGACAAATGACAATAGTCAGTTTATCTTAAATCTTTAATTAATATTAATTTACTTCAATTCTAATTACGTTTTTGCATCGAAATTATTTTAATAAAACTGTATATAATTGAAACAGCATTAATACATACTCAAATTACATATAAATATTTTTTTTTATTCATTTTTTTTTTTTTTAAATTTCATTAAATATTCACCTTTAATCAAAAATAAACAGTTTGTCGCAACGATTAAATCTCATAAAAATATATTGTTACAAAATTATATATTACGGCGTTCTGAATGAACTGAACCTGTTATTAATTTTTTCCAAATGAAGTAAGATTTTCTTGTGTCAATTGATAATAATAGTTTAAAAACGAAAATTTATAGAAATCATCTACAATTTAATCCCTCTACAACATTTTGAAAATTTAACTTAGATTAACACTTTATTCTTGTGTATTTTTCTCAAAAGAAGAAAACACTAGCAAAATGGTTGATCACTAGTTCGTAGTAAATACTAATTAAAACAAACGTCGGAAATAATGCAGATTTGATTGATGTGAACAATAATAATTTTCTTTATTGGCAAAAATTAAAATCATTTATATATTCGAGCGAATGTTCATAATTTTTCGCGACAAACTATATTATAAAAATATTCAAATTAAAACTCGATAGCAAAAATTTGTGTGTCAATCAAAATTCACGCGTCCAAAGACGATACTTTTTAAACACATATAGTTGTAGGTGTAGAAAAAATTTCTTCTTAGTTTTGTATTTTACAAATAAAATAAATTTTGTTCAATAAAATGTAGTTACAAGACAAGTATTTGTCTCAAAATCTCGATAAAAAATTAAAAAAAAAACAAAAACCAACAAACTAAAACAATATTTACAACATTTAGAATTTAATTTAATTAATAAAACTAATTTTCTTTTAGAAATTATTTTATCTCTATTCTACTCGGCTTATAATAATATTTAAAAATGAAAAATAAGAAACATTAAAGTATATTTCTATTAGTTTTTAAGCGGATATTGAAAAATATTTTAATCAATTCGCTACAGCATTCATAACCATAATCACATAAAAGTGCTTAGAAATTGCAGCGGCCATATAAAAAATCATAATCTATTTTATCGAAAGCATTTAAGTTTTAGAAAAATATATATTTAATAATAGTTAAATATATATTAAAGTCGGATATTCATGCATTATTATCGACTGGTATGAATAATAACATTAAACTAATATGTA
>JAABKK020002851.1:40451-54067 GCA_011634745.2 Catotricha subobsoleta
TCTTTCGCTACATGAAATTTAGCAAAATACTTGCGATTTCTACGAATTTTTATTTTTCAATTTAATCGTTTCATCACTAATTAAAATTACAAAATTCATGTTACCAAAGTTTCATTTTAATCTATCACGTCTAAACCAAGCAAAAACATTCAATATTTCCTTTACTTTAATAAACATTTATTTCATTTTAAAAATCACTTTGATTAAACATTTAATATTAGCTTTCTTAATGATAAATTATCATAAGTATTGTGCGTATCATTTTATCGTAGCGCCATATTATATAAATTTATAAATTGACTTTGGCTTTGCGTTGTGTTGTGTTGTTATTGCATCCCAATAAAACCGATCATTTATTTCTACACATATTTACAATTTAATGTGTATATGTGTTTGCATGGGTACATTATTATATTTTATATTTGCATTAATTTGTTTATACACGGATTGATGAGCCGATGCATATTATGTGATTTTAATCCGCGCGAGACTATTTATTAATATTTATTACAATAATTATTAAAATATACATAAATGCGCGTCGTCGTCGTCATCGTGTCGTCGTATGTCTTGATGGCATGTCAGGCACGCTGTGAAAAAAACTTTCACTGGCTGACTACTTCAGGTACTACCAATAGTTAAAAGGTACAGAAATTATTCAAGTCAGATTTATAATGATATTGAGAAAAAAAAAGTAGAAAAATACTCACAATTAATTTTGTGCAGAGAAAATTACATTCCAATTAAATCCAATTCTTATTTAAATGTCTATGGAAATATATGTATGAGGTCTTTTTGTATACTGTTATAGAATTTAAAAAAAAAAAGAAAAGAAAAGAAAATCACATGAGATTTTTACCACTTTTACACAATTATATCTGTGATATTTTGTTAAAGAAGATTTTACACGTCGCTATTATTATTCATAATCGACTTAAATATATAAATAATAATAATAATAATAATAATAAAAAAAATGTGTTGCAAAATTTCTTGAACAATTTAAATTCGATTTAATAGCTTTATGCATTTAATTATAATTAAAAGAAAATATTTTTTTTCATTTTTTTTCTCTTTGAAAAGAAGAATTATATATATCTACTTTTTTTCTCAATAATTACTTAGTGGTTTGGTTAAGGTACTTTAGAATTGATTACCCACAATTTGAAAAAAATTATATAAAAAATAATTATTGCGCAATAAAAAAATTATAATAATAATAATAATAAACAAAATTATTGGAAAAACACAATAATGTATAATTTCGTTTGTATATCAGCTCAAACTAATTATATTGTGTTAAGTAAAGTTATCGTTGTTATTGAAATGGAAGAGGTAAAAAAAAGAAGAAAAAAAACAAGATTGTTATTAATTATTAAAAACATGATTTTATAAAATAGATATTTTTAATTACCGTTACCAACTTACTTATAAATAATTATTAAATATAGGACGCCATTCTTTTGCATAATTTATTGAAAAATAAAAAAATTAAATTAAAAAGAAATATTTCAATTAATACTTAGTTAGATCTCCTCAACTTTTTTCTTCTTTTTTTTTTCTTTTATAATAAAATTGTTAGTCAGATTATTATTTAATTTTCAGCGAATTGATTTTATTATAGATATTTATCAGCTTTCTTTTATCTAAATATGACCACAAAAACTAATTTATTTAAATAAATCAACGTTAAACAAAAAAAAAAACACCAAAACAAAACAGCAGAACTTGAATTGGTGAAATTTTTTTTTAATTCCAACATTTTTATTATTTGCATAAAACTATAAATTTTGCTATATATTCTTATGCGTACAATTTTGTTTTTTCTGTCTTTAACATATTATGTGGTTGTTGTTTATAGCGTTATGTAAGGTAAACATCTTATAATTTTATTCACAAAAAAAAAAAAATATATTTTGTTGGTTGAAAACGATGTAGAAAATAAATTGAAAGAACAGTTTATTTATTTATTATTTTTTTGTAAGATAACAAATTTTATTTTGGAGACAAGACCATCATCGAATTATGAAATTTCTGGGGCCAATTTTGCAATCGTGACTAATTCGACAATTCGTTTTTATAAAGTTTAAATATCTGTTAATTAAATAAGCGAATCAACTATAAGGGTTTGCTCTGTTACTTTCTTCAAACAACTTTATGCAAACAAGAACACAAACCCGTAATCAATGGGATTGTTTATTCAAGAGATATTTGCACGTGTAAAATCCACTTGTAGACTTGTCACGTCTAAACATTGTTTAGCTTAATTAAATATATGAGTTTAGTTTATTGTCAACGAATTGAAGCTTAACATTTATTCGTTTTTTATTTATTTATTTGTTTTTTTGTTTTATTATTTTTTGTAAATATCACACACACACTTCATATAAAAAAAACCCAACAAATGTTATGCTCACATTAAATATAAATTTAATTTTATTTTATTTAGTAATTATTTTGTTTTCAACATATTATCTTATTGTGAGATATAATTATTAGTAACTGACATTGTAATTTTAGAAATATATTTTAATTTTTGTGAAATCTTTAATGGAGAATGAATGATTAAAAACCATTATATGAACCAAAAAAATAATAATTTTTGCGAAAGCTAAGACTAGACTTAGCAAAGAAATAAATATAAATATAAGCCAACTATATAATTTTCTTAAATTTATATTCATATTGGTGACATATCTTTAGTCGGATTTAATTTAATTAAAGTGTAAAATAATGTGTACTTAATTCTGCTTGATAAACAGATTAAGTTTATTCATTTGTGATTTATGTTATTAGTTCAGAACTTTAATTTGAGCAGTTATCGGGAAAATTTGATGCTAATAGTTGAATTGAAGGTGATTCCGAAGGCTTGAATAATAAGTCATTTCATTTAGTCGTTATATAAATATTTCTTCGGCAACTTCATATTTCATTTTAAATACCTAATTTTCTTTTAATTCCAAACTTAAATTAAAGTTTATTCCGAATCGGTTCGCAGCTATAAATTGATCAAATTTGATGTTAGAGCAATTCGATTTGAAAATTTTCAAAATTATTATAAGTATTATTGTACTGAACCGTAATGGAACAGAAACACTATGACCAAATGGCAACAATCGAATTATTACAAATTCATATGTTTTATGCATGAATTTGTAGAAAAAATATACATTGAAATTTTCGTTTGACTAAAGATTCATAAAATAGCTAACAACAAAATAAAAATCATTTTCTCGATAAATTTAAAAAGTTAGCGAATTTTTCCTTTCCAATTTGGTTTTAAATGTTCTACAATACGATGGTAATCTGGTATTTAAAAAATGTTTTTGAATTGATTTTAAATATAATACAAATAAAGTTCTAATACATCTAATACATCAGATTTTATATGTTCATGTTCGTTCACTACGAACGTATAACAATTATTATAGGTAGGGCCACAAAATATTAATAATGTATAAAAGCCTTATCTTTATCTTTGGCATTTGTTTACATTTTGGTATTGTATGCGTGATGTATTTTATTGTATGACATCATAATATTGCATGATAAAGATACCAAAAAAAATATATATTTTACTATCAGCATCTGTTTGACAAACATATAGCTAATAATATCTTTATATTTTATTGATTATTTTGTATTTAGCACCTGTACTATTTACTATACCAAAACACTGAAGATTATTTTAATATTGACTTGGCTTTTTAACTGTAAATGTATTTTAGTTTTATTTACTATCTTCTATTAATATTTATTACAATATAATTATAATTATTCATTAAATTATATTTATTTTTAAATTTTCATCACCACAATGTAAGTTTATTATTCATTAGGGAACCGGGAACCGGGAACCGGGAAAAATGAAAATATTCTTTTAATTAATTTGCTGATGGATAAATTTTTTATTTAATTTCAATTTTTAATGATTCAATTAATAAATAGCCAAGTATTCATGTAATTATTTAAATAAAAAATGAGCGCAAATTATTCCATTGAGAGAACAATTTTACTGCGGTCAGGACTCAGGAGAATAATTGATATGTTACTTCATTTTTGAAAAATTAAAGTATTTTTTTTTTACCATTTATTTTTTCTCTTTTTGAGTTGGGTCTCAGGATTCAGTAGTCGAATACCAAAATACGCACAATCTTGTGTTCGTAAAAATAGATATAAAGGGGTTTTGAGATATTTGGTTTTTCGGTCGTGCAATCCAAATATGTAGTGGAAGGTCAAGGTTTTTTTTTTTTATTTTGAATTATTTCAAAATTTAGTGAACGGATCGAAACCAAACCGTGTATATTCACGAGCACAACATTCTGAGTCTATTGGTATGTCAATGACCTATGGACGAACATAAAATCCTGAGAAAAAGAGGTATAAAAAAAAAGAAGTTGATTTTGAGTTTTTTCTTTTTCTTATTTGTTGGTAACATTCTTAACAAAAATGAAGTCGTGTACCAATCCATTGGTATCTTGTCAACTTTATATTAGCTTCTTAAATAGTTGGTAGATCATTTTAAAAGTTTCACTTCAAATAAAAGTAAATAAATATAATTTGAAAAATCGAAAATGTATAATAGTTTAAACGCGATAGTTAAAAATATTAACATTCTCTAATTTTGGAAAATTTCACATTTTTCCATCGCATTTCATTACATTCATAACCCTGAGATTAAATCCATACAAAAAGAAAACGAAACATATGAAATAATATTTACGTCTTCCATTCAATGTATTTTAACAAGGTTTATTTACAAAAAAAAATCTAATTTCGGTATGATAAATAAATTTTCAAAGCCTTTAAAATTGTAAAGGTCGTCTAATGTGCTAATTATTAAATTTCCTTCCAGACAGTTTTATTTGGGAATGTAAAATATACAAAATAAAACCAAAGTATAAATATATAAATAAATAAAAACAGAAGAAAAAAAAGTCCATCCATATCTTTTTTGCATGTTCTCCGTAATTATAACATTTTACAATCATAAATTATGTAAGTAATTACATTTATAAATGTATACAATACACATCCCATAATTAGGTGGATATAAACTACATTACTTTGCGCTATAGAGCATTTTGTATGTAAGTACTTATTGAATGGTTTTTGTTTTCATCGATTTAAAAATGAAATTGTCCGCAAACAGCACATAGTTATAAGTATTCGGTCGGTAATTAAATTATATATTACTTACGAAAGAACAACAACAAAAAAAATCGAGTAAAAACAGAAGAGAAAAAAAATGCCAAAATATATAGGAAGACATATAACAGACGTTTAAAGAAGATAGAAATGTGACAAGATGACTTATATTATTTATTCGTATACGATATAAGATTGCATTGTACACGCAATATATAAAAATATAGGAAGTGGTTGACAATTTTTTTTTCTCCAATTAATCACCTTTAAATATAATAACTTTTTAAAAGCAATCTTAATTTTTTTTTAAATTTATTATTAAAACAGCGATTAACACTTCTATAAAAAAAAAAGAAGTAAAATCCAAAAAGAATATTAATTAAACATCAAAAAGATTTTTTTCACACTTATTTTCGTTTTTATATATTATTTTATTTTTGCCATTTACACACAATTCACATAAAAGCGATAAAATTGTTTTTTATCAAAATATGAAACATCATTCATTCACTAAAACCAAAACAATACAAAAAAATAATAATAACGAAACCAACTTAATCACAGAGCGGCCGCTGAACAACTGACTTAGCCACACAGCTTTACTTTGCGTCAAAGTTCTTCAAACTTTATGAACGGTTTTTTTTTTTCTCTTCTTGAAATGAGTTCTTTTTTTTATTCATTTTCGGTCGGAATAAGTAATATGGATCGCGTTTTAAGTATACAAATGGTGATGTGTGTATGTATGTATGTATAAGTATATATAGTCTCGATAGTCGATATATTGTCGACTTGTAAGTAAATATATAAATAAGTACTTTGTAAGAAAATTATCGTATGCTTAGTTTAATGCGTTTTAACAATAATACAAATGCAAAAAAATTACCTGAACGATCGAATGCGCCAACCTGTATCGTGCATAAACATTTAAAAGAAGAATAAAATATGTAATATACTATTTTATGCATGTATAATTGTAGTTAATAAACAAAATTCTTTTTTTTTTTTTTCATTATTCTATTTTATACAAAAATCCGTAAGTATTTCTTTTGTATAAGAATGTATGTGCAAACAAATACTTCAGTCCATAATAAAATATTTATAAAAATAAAAAGAAAGATAGTTCTCTACAAAGCAACGAAAAAATGAATTTTGTAACAAATATCTACAAAGACTTTTTTTTCTATTATTGGTTTTCATTTACGCTGTATTTGTAATTGTACAACTTCTTGACCGCATATTAACCCTTTGTCTGTATATGCATACGCATCGGCTTTTTAACCTACAAAATAATTGAAGTTTTGCTAGTATTGTTTAGTATGTGGGTTGCAGTGAGTGCACAATTTAATAAGCTACCATCACACATTAAAACATTGCTTATTATAGTTTTTCCATGCATATTTCTCTTTATATACAAAATACTATTTCTTCTAACCAGGTGAATAGCAATGTGCGGTTTTAAATACTAAGATATATAATCATTGATTAAAAAAAAAAAATTGCATTTCATTTTACAATATTTTCAAATTTTCATACATATAGAAATTATACTTACGCAATATTTTCATAATTAATTGTTCTCAACAGAATTTTTTAACATTTGCGACTTATTTATATAAATAAATAAATAAATAAATAAATAAATAAATAAAAAAATAAATAATTAAATAAATAAATAATTAATTAAATAAATAAATAATTAAATAAATAATCAAATAATCAATTAATTACATTATCAATTGCTATTAACTATCTATTAGAAGCTTTATAGGCCACTAGCAAGAAACGTCACTAATGTAAAAAAAAAACAAAAAGTAATGTGGGGACCGGTACACAAATATCTTTGGGCACACAAACATCTTTAATCTTTATGCACAAATATCATGGAATTTAAATCTAAAAATAAATGATTCGGCCGATATATAGGAAACCGACCACAAGGAATCCATTTTTCATGGTCTCGATATTTACAGGCGTCACGATGAGGGGAAGGGAGTACTTTGTTTTTTTTCTTGACATTAGTGACGTAGGTGTTCTTGGTAGAGGTCTACAGATACTTGTCTAATTACTATCTAATCATAAATTCATCATTATGATGCACTCAATTTAATTTATTACATAATGCATAGACCTCACAGAATCAACATCTATAATGAACTAGTTCCATTTAGTTAAAATTCAAATATTTTCGAAATAAGAATATTTACCTAATAAAAATTATGAAATAATATTTTCTTTTCTATTACTTAATTGTTTTATGCAAAATTGTTATTATATTTGCATACAATATGCATGATCCACATACTTTATAGTGATATTAAATTTAAAAAAAAAAAGGAATTATCTACTAATACAGATTTTTTCACTTATGAAAATATAAGTGATAATATTTTTATTTTTTTTTTGTTAATCTACAAAACTACAATTTAGCAATTCAAGACACTACCTTAGTAACAGTCTATATCGACAATACGTATATAATTATGCCTCATTTTGCTTTACTTTATTCAGTAAATGAATTTTAGCAACAACCACTTATTCTACAGTGTGCAACAGACGACTATAACCAAATACTGTGAGTAATTAGATAGATTCACGCTCGAAAATATTAATTATTATTTTTACTCGATTGTTTCAGTTAGTCATTTATTGTTTTACTTCTTGATCTTGATAATAAGAAAATAAGAAATAAACTGTATTTTCTGGATTTAAATAAAAACGTATTTGGTATAAAAGTTTCAGTACATTTATTATACTTTCCGTGATGACCAATTCATTTGTTCACTAAATTTTAAAACATTTTTTGATCCTAACCATATGCCAGTCTATTACACCCTGTATATTGCAAGGTTGCTGTCCTAATAAACCCCAGATATAAGGTGAACCAGACCATTACATTATATTTAAATGCTCGTACGGTAAGACAGTATGTTATGTTAATGTGTATTGTATTATTTCTATAATAGATTCTTAATAGTAAGTAATCTAAATAAATAATGCAAAATTATTAAAATCAGTGTATAAATAAGTGTATTTATAAGCAAGTGCTGCTTTATATTGCATATTCATTAAAACAGAATGAAAAAATTGTCGATATTATTCGAACATAATATGTAGTAGAGAGATCTGTGTTTTTTTTCTTCTTGCATTAACATGTATCCGCACGATGTATTCTTGTTCATACACAATTTACGCACTCATGCATTATGCTAAATTTATTTTCTTCTATCGCAAGAATTTTGAAGGTAAAAAAAAGTAATATGATGTAATTATTACTGCAATTCTTTCAAGATGATCGAAAGCTTCATAATTATTATATACACAACACAGTGTATAATAAAGCATCACAAATGTAAACATATTGTTCAAGTGCAAATAAAACCAAAAATTAAGATTAAGTTACCGGCTGATGGCGTTTACCGCACAAGTGGCAACAATAATTTTCACTATGAAATTTGAATATGTACCATATTGGTGTAAGTATCGTTCGGGAGTGTATTCGTTAAATATTTTTGATAATCACATAAGTATGGCTCTGTAACGATACGTTTTGCAAGACATTTTTGTTTTTATCATTTTATTTTATAATAATATTTATCAGGTTGATGTATTTATATATTCTTATATATTTTAAATAGACCAATAAAAAAAGCATAATATAATGTTTAATGTTTATATATATTGACGATTTATAGCTTGTTAAGTATATTTAAATTGTTTCATTCTACACTTTGCATGGAAAATCAAATAAAAATTTGTTTTTGTTAAACTATAATAGTTTTAGAAAAAAATTGTTTTCCTATAATTTTGTATACCGGCTTTAATATATTTACATTCTAATTTTAACTTTAAAGATTACTCATCGTATATTGGCTTATATCCAATGATGATTTGGCCTAAATAAAATTTGTTCCGCTTTTAACAGCTGCAGCAACTATTTGTGATAACACATAAGTAAGTAATAAATGTATTCTAATGTATGAAATTTCAGTGTTGCCCGGAACAATTATTCAATTATTATTTATCTTGAATATACAAACAGACAATGCATAAGTTCTTTCAGTTCCGAAACTCGATCAGTAAATATATTTATTACTTTTTATTATTAAGTGAAATAAAAGTGAGTCTTTAAGACCAATCATATTTAAGAATATCGAGAAAGGAAAATAGTAATTTTAAAATTTAGGTATTTTACTCTCTTCAAAATACATAAGCCAAAATATAAAACACCAAATGCGGATACTGTAAAAGCAAAATCATCCCCAATTATTTAATGTAATTAAATGAATGAATATTAAGTTAAAACAAATTAAATATCAGGCTTCGCAAAATTACACGAAAAATGTAATTTGTAATTGAAAGTACTTACATCGTAAAAAAAAATGTGATTGTAATTATACATAATTACTTTCTTCAAATACATCCTCCTAAAATTGAAGATTATTGAATATAGTTTACAATTTTTTAGAAGATTTCAACAATAGGTAATATTTTGGTTTCGTCTCTATTGTGACAATGTAATTTCACATAATTGCATATTCTATTGATGTGTTTATTTTATATTATATTTCGTAATTCGTATTAGAGGCTTGTTGATAAATCACAACTCTGATTTGGATTCACAAATAGTTATCCATCAGAGGTCTGGTTATTAAATACCTTTGAGGTTTGAAGATTATGTTCAGATTCAGAGTGATAAATAGATGACGCTGTTTTTTAATCAGAGCCACAATCATAATTTACTTTAGTAAGAGAATCTAAATCAGAAATCATTATCGTCCATCTACATCTAAGGAAAATATCATCGTTATTTAACGTAATGGTGCCGGTACTTCTAATTCTGAGGTCTGTTTTTTTTTTTCTTTTTCTTAATCGGGTTTTTGTACATTTTTTGCATATTGAAACTAATTAGGGTAATTAAATCCATTAAAACCATACTTACATATTATTTAAATACAATACATATGTAATATTAGAAGCTTTAAATGTAATTCGGGATATTTTATAAAAAATCGAGTAAGGTTAAATAATTAATTAGCTGGAATTCGGTTTAACACGAAGTAGCTTCGTGCATAAAATTTCTACACAGTACAACAATTGCATACATATAATACAACAACAACAACAACTTGGGTTTATTCCAGCTATTAAATGGGCCAATTTTGTAGGTGGATACTGTCGGTAATGTTGGTTGACAGTATGCATGAGAGATGACAAATCTCGGTCGGAAGAATTTTTCATTATGTGTTAAAAGTTATCTTTTAAAATGAAAAGCAAAGTCATATTAAAAAAAATTAGAGAATATAGAAATCCACATTTCAATTCTTTTATAAAGTTTACCTGTATTCTCCAATTTGTAAAAAAAATGTTCCAACCTCGACAAAATAGTGCTTTTTAGTATAAACCGCGCACAGCAAGGATTATGTTTTTTGCCAACATTATAATTTTTACTACAAATATGGCGCTTTATACATTGCTTGGCCCACAGGATGAGCGGTGCCTAGCCGAATTTTTCAACACGAAAAGCACGGTTTATTATCAAAATATGTATCAGTATATTTATTAGTTTTTTGAAATTTATCCTTCATTTTAAAAATAACATCGATTGATTTCCGACAATACAACTTCTTGCTTTATTATTTTGTAATATTAAAACCTTCCTAGCTAACCCTGATTAAACGAAAACGACTTTAAAATTATGTATTCGTAACTAACTTAACAACATTGGCATTGTTATAATCAAAATGTCATATGAAAATAATGTACATTATATTTAAATAAAACTGACATCCGACTACCGGTCGCAGTAGAAGTACTTATGTAAGTTTGTGATTGCGAAATAACGTAAATGATTTTTACATGATAATTAGTTGTTTGAGGTAAAAGAAATTAAGTTTATGTTAAAATATGTCAAACTTTGAAAGTTTTAGTGA
Organism: Catotricha subobsoleta; assembly: GCA_011634745.2. Classification (NCBI taxonomy): domain Eukaryota; kingdom Metazoa; phylum Arthropoda; class Insecta; order Diptera; family Cecidomyiidae; genus Catotricha; species Catotricha subobsoleta. The sequence continues at coordinate 51,530 of JAABKK020002851.1, forward strand.
AGATTTAATTCCACGAATTGTTCCTCAAGCAATATTACCGCCATCACAGGTAAATTTGCGACATGCTTTTAAATGAATTATGAGTTCCTGGTTAAATGATTTCTATATAATTTATTATATTTTAGGATATTTCTAAACCCATTGTTCCCGAAGTATCAATAATTTTGGAAAAACCAAAAATAGCTGGAACATTAACCGAATCATCAAATAATGGAAAAACATTAAGTTACAAAGAATGGCGACAACAACAGCAACATCAGGCACTACCTAAACTTGGAAATCAGACGGTGACTACCTTAAATACATTGGGCCCAAAAAAGAAAATTGTTAAATTTGATGTAGATACTTCAAATTATGGAAATGGTGTTCATACAGAAATAAATAAGGTGGATCAATCAAATCCAGTTGCGCCACAATATTGTAATGAGCTTGAACTTAGCGTTTTAGATAATCCTCATAACCGTTGTATTGAGCAGAAAAGAAATTGTGTTTCAGCGAAATCTAATAACACTTTTGGCAATGAAGAAAATATTATAAATAGGCGCCGAAGCGAACCAATTAACTCTTTTGGGCAAACAAATTCTTTACCAAGTTCTTCACCAGTACCGAAAGATGAATTAACCATCAATGATTTATATAAACTATTATTGCTGCAACAACAAAAACAGCAGCATGAAAATCGTGAAGGAAAGTTGATGAAAGAAACAGCAAATCATAATGTTGAAAAAAAAGAACCGTCCATTTCTGATCTTTATAATTTAATACTGGGGCAATCACATCCAACACATAAGAAACAACAATATTATGGTGCCGATGCTAATTTAAAACACGAGAACAGAACAGAAAATGCCTTAACCAAAACACTACATCAATGTCACCACCACCCACAACAACAACATCACAAAAATGTTAATTCAGATGGTAACCCGTGTTATCAATTAATGTGTCAGCAGAAAAAATGCACAATTCCATCGCCAATTTCACCATGCTGTAATGAACATAATGATCCGACGACTAAAGATCTTTATGAAATTATTGTTAAACAACAGGAGCAATTAATTAAATTACAACAGCAAGTTGATAGCCTATTAATTCTACACAATAATAACCAAATTCAAAGTGCTCCCACAACTAAGCAATTAGTAAATCAAGTACAAAATCATTGCTATACAACTGCAACACCGGCTGTAAATAATAATTGTGTTCCAAATTTAGGTGTAATTACGAGCTTAGAAATAAATGTGCAGCAACAAAATAAACGATCAACTTTTTTTGAAAAAGAGAATTTTTTGAAAAATTTACAGGATAACAACTCTACGACCATGAGCCCACCAAATTTGAAATATTGTTGTAGTGACAAAGAAAAAGGTGTAGCTATTAGTTCATCCGATGAAGAAATAGCACATCAAAATGACATTGATAATCACAATATTGCTAGTAGTAATTCAAATGATACTGTTGCCCAAGGAAGTGCAGATTGGACCATTTATGGAAATATTTTAGGGCAAGTTAATGATGTTTTAAAGAATTCACCCCCTCTTGGTACTGCTGCAGCTAGACAGCAACAAAATAACCAACAACGGCATCATCAACAACATCAAAAACAAAAACAACAACAGCAACAACATCAACATGAACAGCAACAACAGGAAAAACAGCAACAACAAAAGTTACAATCGAATCAACGAGATCAAACTGATGGAAATGAATTTGTACCGTCAAATATTCGGACAACTCAGTTTAAACAAATTGGTTTGCAATTTGAAGACGTTAATATTTCAGCAACTTCTAAACGGTAAATAATACTTATTTGCAACAGAATACATCAAATTGTTACAAATATTATTAAATACTATTTTTTTACAATATTACAGAGTAGTATTTGATGCACCGACGAATAACTACCAACACCAACAGCAGCAATTACAGCATCTATACCAACAGCAACAACAGCAGTCACAACAACGTCAAAACATTTTACCAGCTTGCAGTGAACGTAGTATAATGATGAATGCATTAGCTATGAAATATTTACGAGGTGAAGAACTAATAAAAGTTGTGCCCGAATCTACAAATACATTTAATAATAATAAAATGTCCCCATTGGATTCATCTTCAACAAAGCCATTTATTAATCCCATCGATAATGTAATAAAATCACCAAGTGATATGTCTATGTCGAGTTATCGTTATATGGAAAAATATGGCCTATTGTGAATTTTAATGCTGATTAGTATATTGTTTGAATTCACAATTTAACATTTCAATTTTATTATTCTTTATATTTCTTAGTTAAATCAATTTTTATATTTTAAAATATCTACATTTGGAAATATACATTTTGATTTTTTTCCTTATAAAAAAAAAATATATAGGTATTTAAAGAATATTTAAATTGTTTAAATGAAAAAGAAAAACTTACTATTTAGTCTTTCCATGCAATTTTTTTTTATTATTATTTTGTGTATTTCGATATATGGTCGTTTTTAAATTCCTAACTTTTTACTAAATTCATTCCTAAATTCATTCCTAAATTCA
>JAABKK020002852.1:0-28646 GCA_011634745.2 Catotricha subobsoleta
GGAAAAAGATACTATTTTTCGCCAAAATCGACAGAGGGTAAGATTTTTTTCAAATCTCAGGGGGGGTAACACCCCCCTCCCCCCCATTGTGCATGTATGGGTACAATCAACTACTTAAATTAGTTGGTAGATACTTGATTGTGAGACTGCATATCAAATATAGTTATGCTATTTCGTATATAGTTTTCTGGTTATAAAATAGACATGGTCGCACATCTTATCTTGTATATATCGCTCGCGCGTTTCTTCCATAATATAATAAAGGAAGATATTTTATTATATTGTTGGTAAGCAAACCGCTTTTAATAGAATCATGTGTAAGTAATGCAGGTACAATTCTCATTCATATAAATAGTAATTTTAATGAAGTTGTTTTTTGCATTTTATGGTTTATTTTATAATAATCGGTTGATCTCATAATTATTTGAAGTATATTAATGTTTGTAGAAATAAATGATGTTATAGTTGTGAACTCGTAACTATAGAACCACATCATTTTTTCTTTTCTTCTATAATTTATTTTAATATTTTTTATTACTCCACATTAAAAAGGTAGATATACAGCATCAGTAAATTAATCGAAAAGACTGCTAACAGTTCGATTGACCTTTGGACATTATGTATTTAATATTAGTAATAAAAAAAATGCTATCGAATTTACAGCATGTTATGTTGTTGTTCAACTGCAACATAAAAAATTTGATCTCATTATTTACATGAAAATTATTGACAGTCGTTAATCATTAAGACTGTCATTTGATATTAAAAAGAAAAACTTTATCAACATAACAGAGAAGTTCATAAATTATTCATCGTGATTCGTGGCCTTGTCCATTCAATTCAAAGACCTCCAGTTTTTTTTTTGCGTTCATACCAATTACCTGTGAAGAGTTGCCTCTTAGATTTGCATTTATTTGACTTTTTCATAGAAAGCCATCTACTTGTAAAATAATGAATTACATTTCTAATGCAAAGAAATGAAATTTCGTCGAGTTCTTGTAATCTCAGAGGACAAAAAATCTATGCGACCGCGAGATGTCGGGCATACTTAACAACTCTATAAACGCAATCGCGAAGAACGCATTTAAATGAATAAATATACTTACTTCAAATCCAAAAAAAAGAGATACAAAAAAATCAAATAGACAGGTGCGCTTCTCACGAACTGCAATGCATTACATATACTTATCTTAAATTGTAAAGTCTGTGTACAATTATAATTCTTTGCATATGCCATTGTTGGTGGAGTATATGGATGGTGAATACGATTAATGCGTGTTCATATAAACTAAATGTATCGCTGTTGTTTCGAAAAAGAGGTTAAAAAAAATTACAATCAAAATGAAAACCATCTTGTACATTTACTTCTTTCTTTTTTATTTTAAACGTGTTGGCATAAATTATTCTTTAAATAATTTAAATAAAAAGTAATAAAAATAATGCGAAGCAGAATCAACAGCAGAGATAAATAGTTGGTAAAATAAAAAAAAAATATGAAAATACTTCGGTATAATATGTATATTGTATAAGTATATGCATAAAAAAAATGTTAATGTACGTTCTATGAAACATATTTATCTGAATTCAATTAAATATATGTATTGAAGTATAAAATGTAACAACGATGCGCAAAACTAACAGAGGAAAAAGAACCATGAGCAAAATATTAACATACAAATAATGTACATTAATTATTTAATTTTAATGTTGATAATACTATGTATTTGTAATTTATCGAGTCGGAGAGAGATTTATTCAAAAGAATTTTAAGAAATAAAAAAAAAACCGACACCTATAAGATTATTTAGTTAATTACCTTCTGAAAATAATTTATAACAAAAATTACTATAGAATATGAACGAGAAATTAATTTGAAGCAATATAAATATGTACTTGATTTTTATTATGAAGACTAAACATGAATATGACGAGTTGGCAATATTTTCATTACTTTAATCTGAATTTATGTTTTTTATATGTTTCTATTTATACTCAAGCAATTACTAGAGTTGACTTAACAAATTAATTACCGATTATTTCAACTTGAAATGTTGTTTTCGAAATGGTAAAAAAAATGAATACAATTTTATTTTAAATTGGAACATTTGATTTAAACAGAATATTTGAGAGCCTCGTTAACGTTTGTTTCGATATTGCATTTTTGTCAGCCATTTTTCAATATTTATTACATAATAAGGAAGTTTATTGACATATTGTATATAATATAAAACATGCTGCCAATGGATTTGTAAACGACTTAATTTAAAACAAAAATTCAGCGCCTTTTGGTATATTAATCCAACAATTGTATCCTGAAAATAACCGATGGTAAAAAAAAAAGAAAAAACGAAAGAAGAAGCAAGAATTCTCTATATGGCACGAGAATCACCATTACACAGAATCAAAATATCTTCAAAGTATATAAGTTTTGGTTTTTGGTTCGAAAATTTCAAAAACTGTTTAAGAATTTCTTCAAAAATCAGTTTTTTTGATTTTTTGACCTGACCCGACAACCCAAAACAACTCAAGACCAAAACCTATATATTTTGATATATTCTTAATTCTACGTCTAAAACGGTGGTGAAAAAAGAAATTAATAGAGACATCATTACAAAAGATTGAAGTGTTTCAACAACAACAATAATACAATAAACATTATATAAATTTAAAACTTTGAATAATAATTTTCTTATTTGATTGTGTTATAAAACTTAAAATACACAAAGCTTAGTATATTAAATTATAAAGAAATGCCATACCAAAAACTGATATATTAAATGCACCTATAAATACGGAAAGATTTTAGCTACAACCCATACAAGATGAAAGATTTCTCTTTGATCTCGGCAACATTATTATTATTATTATTAATTTTGATGTTTAACATTATATCGGTTTGACAGAGTAATTATGATTATCGCACTAAAAATTGTAAAATGTCTGGTAGTCAAAGTCAGATAATTAAAATAACACGTTTTGTGAATGAATATGATATGGTGCGTATATTAAATGTATATAAGAAGTAATATATAGTTGAAAAGTAACTATTTATCCCAGTTTGAGTTGTTAAAGCAAAGTCAAATGTTGAATTTTTATTCGATACAAGATTAGCTTTAATGGTATATTCTTTACTAAAATTTATGAAGTGTATTTGTCAGTTTTTCTTTTATTGGGGCAGGGACAAAAAAAATATAGTGCTGTTTTTATTTGATTTTTAGGTAAAGAATCAAAAAAAATAATCAACAAGTATTTTTTTGATTTTTGTTAATTTTTATGGTTTTTATATAAATTAATTATTTAAGTTTGAAAAATTATCAATTTTTAAAAACCGAAGTAAATTATAATTATGGTAACACTAATAAAATAATATGTAATATCTTGTAGGCCTTGTAGTACCATGCAACCTGCCTGAGTTATTGCAACATTATATGTATTTGTATAAATATCAAATATTTCACGATAGTATAGTTAATACTAATGTAAATAAGCTTATACCTAAATTTTCATTCATAGAATACAAATAAAACTAATAAAACACTAAATTGAAGCATTTTAAACGATTATTTTCTTTAGATTTTTAAATTAGTTTTTATTTTATTTTTCTAGCTTCTTTCCATTATGTTTAGTGGTTAAGTGAAGATGTGTCTCGAGAAATGTATTGAATTAAGAAGACACTTTATTCTGGATAAATTAGATTATTTTATTTCTGTTTTTGTTTTCCTTTTATTCATTTATGTTTGCAGTTATTAAAGAAAATAGAAAATAATTCATAAAAATGTTTTTCTGTCGTCACACGACAAACGAAGTAAATATTATTTTCAATTTTCTTTTTAAATAATATTTTCTATATATTATTATATAAACACACTTAAATATTAATGGAAATTGTTTGAAAAATAACCCTCTGTTAATAATGATTTATTTCAATTTTACTTATTTGATATAAAAATATTGTACAGTCGCCGAATGGCACAGTGAAATAATTTTCAGTTTTAATGATATATTCGTAAATAAAGTAAGTATTTGGAGATTTTATTATTGGTTATTGCAAATATCATGATATTTATTCATTTTCGATTTCGAATTGGTTAAAGAGCTCTAAAGCGTTATAACATAAATTTCGAAAACTTGGACTTTACGTATTAATGGTTATATTCCAAGTTTTTCAGACTTGGAGAATCGATTGGTTTGGCACCGATAAAACTCTAATGACAAATAAAAACTAAATCCAATAAAAACTAATTTATGAAGTCAGTAATTGCTTACAATATACTTACATGATTTTTAAATATATACATAATTATCATTTTGAAAATATTCTTCCAAAAACATAGAGTATATATCAATAAGCTTCTACTGTATATTTATAATACTGTATTCGATGAATATAACTTAAATATTTTTAGCCAATATTTCGTACATAATATTATAAATGAAAGGCAATAATTGTGTTTTCAATATAAAAATACCCCTAATAATAACAGCAAAGCAACAGCAGCTTACTTCAGAAAAAAAAAGAAGCAAAATTGAATTATCCTCGGCTTAACATTGTTAATACGTCGATGTTCACAAAATGTAACCTATTGGTTATATAAATGTTAGCGTTCACTAGATATTTTATATCATATTTATACATTTAGGTTAGATTTTTATTTTGGCAAAAATAGGTCTTGATGTAATGTAGAGGTTTATATGACCTAACTTATACATATCGATACAGATAAAATTATATAGATAAATATAGCTATGATGTGTGCTATGTTATGGTGTGTGTGTGTGTATGCTCTGGCTCATTATATACATGTGTATGGGAAAAGATAATTTTTTTAGTGCGAGTGGAATAAAGACAGCTGCGCCAAATAATGATAAATATCGACAGGCAAAAAAAGAAGAAAAAAAAATCGAAACAAAATTATGGGTAATCAAAATGTATTTGTTCCTTATAATACATCTGTAGGTATTTTGTATAAACCTATTTTTCTATCAATTTATTGACGAGGAAAAAAATTATTAATGTATGAAAATACGTGGTTATTTGTCAAGATTTTTGTATATTTTTATGTTTATTTAAATGTATTACTTGTAGGTATGGCGATGGCGTTCACTTTACTTCGCATACGTAAAAACACTTAATAACATTTCTTTATTCAATATTCACACAGGTAAATACATGGTTACATTACAAATGAACAACACTTCTATAATTTAATAAAGCTCTAGGCTTACCAAACCCAACGTAATTTATTTTAGCAATATTATTTCATATTTGCAATAAAAAAAAAACATAATAAATTAGTTTTGCCGAGTTTAGAAAATAGAATAATAGTAATACCTCTAAATCTATTGTTATTTTCTTCTTCCTCGGTTGATTAATAATTTTATATTTTTTACCTCATAACAGGAAAAAAGTGATAACTAAATTTCCTAAATAAGTTGCACATTCATATTTTATCAAACATTTGTTTAATGCTATATTATATTAATTTTCTAATTCTACATTAGACGTAGACCTATAACTAATGACAGCCATTTGAAAGAATCCAAAGCGTAGAATTATTTATTATAATACAGAAAACATTTGATTAATTTAATATCGCACTTTGCCACATGTCAATAAACAATAATTGTAATATCTTACACAAATATTAGAATGAATGAAGATAAATTTATTATGAAAATATTGTAAGTTATTAAATTATAAGATTCGCATACATAACAATATATAGCTTCCCATTTATTCAGATATCTGATATCTTATCATTATGACATTTGCCACGCCAAAGTATGTTATGTTCTGTTCATATTCAAAAAAAAAAGCAAATAAGAATTTTTATTAACCCAAACCAATTATAAAATCTAATTTAAATTTCTTGATTTAGGTTTATCCGATTCGGAAACACAGCACGATTTCTCTAAATCCAAACTTTGGAAGGTACCCAATTTCCTTTTTTGGTGAACTGTTGTTGCCACTTGCTATTCAGAATTTTTTACCAAATACTTATGGCTAATACAAAAATACCGAAATATTATAACTGAAATTTTCTCCCATAGTATAATAACAATTATTTATTTACATTTATTACGAATAGAAAGAAAAGCAAATGGATCGACATTTTAAATAAATCGCAGCACAATTCAATGAGTTTTAGTAATCTATGTTTAATGGCATCGCATCGTTTTTAGAACTGAATTTATCGTAAGTGGTTCTTTATAACCAAATTTTAACAAAAAAAATACGAATTAAGAAAAATGAATTAGAACTGAATTCACATGGATGTAAAATTCTATAAATTATGTAAAGAATAACAACTTTCAATATGCTTCTTCTAAAAATAAATATTTGTTTTGGTTCTGTTATTTCGTTTTATAGAAACAAAGTAAAAATATAAAATGGTTTTATCGAGCAATGATTTCAATGTTACTTTCAATGGCAACAATTAATATCTGCATGGTCTTACATATTCATTTCAATTTTGACCCTGACATTGATATAAAAGATTAGACTATTTTTATTAGTTTCTCTTAAAAAAAAAAACAAGCTACCAATGTGCGAAAAAAAATTATAAAACCAATACAGTTTCAATTTTTTTTTCCAAAAGTGAAGTAAAAGTGCTAGACAGTTTTAACTGAAACACCCTATATATTTTCTATAAATATATATTATTTCTATTCGTATTAAATTATGTAGAGAAGAAAAATCTATATTGTCTACAATTAATGGGCAAAGAAAAAGAAGGCAAATTAATTGTATTGTATGGCTGATTATTAAATTAATGCGCTCTTCTTAAAAGCATATACCCGAAGCAATTGAACATTTTCCTTTTTATTAAAGGGGTTAATTAATAAATATACTTAAAATTAACTAAACCCCTAGATACGATTGTATACAACTTTCAACGTTCAAATCTACTATAATATGCAATTTAAAATTGGTACATTAAGAACATTTAGAAAATGTTAAGCACTTACCATTAAGAATGTTTTGATTTTCACTGTGTATATATTACGTAAGTAGGTGTAGCATATAGAAATATAGAGTATAACTGCCTGCGGTCCCTTCATGTCTCTCGAATATAATACTCTTTTCCGAATATATGTAATAATTTAATACCTTACATGGTTTGCATTATATTACCCCTATTAAATGAAAATAGTTTTAAATATTTTATAGCAATGTATGCGCCGTGCCAGCAATCTGCAGAGGTGTACCTATATGAAATGAATTTGAATTTGAATTTGAAGAGAATATAGGGTATTAGAAGTTCTATAGCTGTGCGCGAGTTATAGTTTTTGTAATTTCTGTAAGTGTAGGGACGCTAGTCGTGGCACGTGTTTATTATATAGATATATATATATATATAAATATATACATATGTGTGTGCAGAACATTTTATAAATCTATTATTACTTATGGTTCCTTATTTACATGCAATAAGTTATGCACAATTTGACATGTAATAAATATAGCTGGTCCTAAATTTCAATCACGTTTATTATAAAAACGCGCATACTTAATTAATACAACATATAGAATAATTTTATCAAATTATACACAAACATGTTCTTTAACTCTACAACTCCGACCGTCAGTGCCTTCAAAGGAAAAAAAAACGATTTTTTATTTTGTATAAAAGACAAAAAATAAACCAAATAAAATTAATTTCTTGTCCAAGCATCATTTGTAGAGTTTTCGTTAAATTCATTATATTAGATACATTTTTGGTGGAACGATACTTTTTATTCTGATCCTTAAGTCCTCATAAGATATAACATTAGAAAATATTTCTTATCTATAACGAAGCGTACAATAAACTATTGTTTTTATAATTCTACTTCACAAAATGAAATATACCCTTAATTGTTCGTCACAAAAAGTATTTCTTAAACATAAATTTTAATTGAAAACTAAATGTAAAATTCGAATATCTAGTGTGTTTTCGAATTTCTATTGCTTATTACATATACTAATTTCCTATTCATTCATTCTTTTGAACTTTATCCAACAAAAAGGAAGCGAAACAGAAAATATCAATTACATTATTTAAGCACATTTTTTATAATCTTAATCAAAACATAATGATTGATATGTGAAACTGAAAACATTTTTTTACATTTTTCATCATCAATTTTATATCAAACATAAATCCAATTTAGTTATATAATTGATTAAATGAAACTGAAATCAATTAAATTAAATTAATGATAGCTAAAAAATAAGTAAAAAAAATGATGAAAAAACCATTTTCTTTGTATTATTAATTGAATTGAAAAGTCTTTTTTTCTATTTTATTTATATAAATTGCTGCCGCAAAAAATGTCAATCCCATTCACATTTACAAATTTAAAAAATAATAAAATAATAAGAATAATAATAGAAAGAAGTCAGGTCAATATAGTTAAGCATTTAATTTATGATGTTTTTGGTTGTTTAGTTATGTCCACGGGAACAATACCGAAAAAGAAAAGAAGAGAAAACCAAATAATTCAATCCCTTTGTTAAATATATTTTTCTAATTCCATTTTTTAGTTTAGGTTCGTTATTTTTTTTTTTAATTCAACATGACCTATTTCAACACAACTCTTTAGCCGCAATTGAAATCCCTTTTTTATATGTATTTCTCAAAAGTAAAAAAAAAAAAAAAACATTAAAAAAGTTGATGATGTGTATTCTTTTTTTTTCCATAAAAGTCGGTATGCATAATAGAGAATTAGAGTTCAACGCCGGACATATTTTTTAAATAGATTTATAATTTTTTTCATTTCTTTTATTTAACAGCACAAAAGAGTTATAATTTTAATTGAATTGAAAAATAATAATTGTTTTTAATTCTTTTGCATTCGAATTATGCAGACCCAACATTTAAATAGATTCAATATTTCGAGCACTGAATAGAATAAATTTACTTTTTTTCTGGAAATTATTTAAGTGAACTAATTGCTTGAAAGAACTCATTATTCTATATATAAAATATATATACGGTATTCCGTTAATTGTGTATAGCTCAAAGTCATGACATTTTATGCTACCTAATCAGACTTATTTTAAAATATTAAGACCGAATTGTAAGAACAAGAAAACTCGTCTATTTCTGATAGGCAATTAATAAAACCTTTCTCCAATAAATTAATGTGGCTACGCCTGCTATGATTTGTTTACATTCTTAGTTTAGACGATCGTATGACAGTATGACACATTGACACTATTACATGAAAAATACACTGAATAAATGCGATGCATCTTTTTTTCTGAAAGTGGATTTTTTGTACTTAATGTATTATATTTAACAAGCAATTCAATTAGCATTTTATAAGTTCATTTGCAACAAACAAACATATTAAACTATCGTTAGCTATATTTTAAAATATGTATAAACGAAAATGCCAAAGAGAAATAAAACAATCATTATTCAGCGGATGGCGCTTAACATAGCTATGTTTAAGTTTTTGGTCGTGTAAAGCCTTGTAAGCATTAAAATGTTGTGTTTCAAATTAATTATATTGAACGTTCAAATGATGCGTCATTAAGGAATTTAATGCAAGTGGGTGGGATGCAGAGATCAGTCGGGTATCCGAAATATACGAAATTCTTCATCGGATAACCCGTGACCGAATGGTCGTGGCACTATCCGACCCGACATTCTCGGATTTATAATAATAATTTATAAAATGTGCGGATTAATTTTTTAGCGAATTTTTATACATTATTATTATAAATCCGGTATTTCGGAAACCCGACTGATCTCTAGTGGGATGACGGTAAAAATCGTATTAAAAAAATGCATCATGATGTGTTACAGAAGTAAATTGTTTGCACTTAGTACTTTAATATTTTTGATGATTCAAAATGAAAATAAATAATAAAAGTTTTTTTTTCTTATCTTGAAATGTTATATTGCATTTATAGAATAATTAATTAGATGGATGGAGCTTAATAATTATTGGTAAGACGAAAAATATTTACTTAAAATTAATTAGAATGGGAAGAATCAAACTTCATGAAAAATAAATACTAGAAAATTTTAACTATACCACGTATGGTAAATGGTAATAATACTGTTTAGAGAAAGCAACGAGTTAGTGGTTCACAATCTAGTAAATTTGTTAATAAAAAGGTTTTTTGTAATAACTAATGGATCACTTCGAAAGTGTTATAAATGGACCTAAAGAGATAACTCATTTTTATACCTTCAAAATCTATACATTTCAAATCTAATATTGAATTCTATATAAAATTTGCTTTATGCATATTTTTTTTAAGAACCGACTATCGATTTAAAACTCATTTTAGGTGGTCAAAGAAAAGATTATAAAAAATAATTTAGAGAAATATGTTTGCAAAACAAAATACTCTGTAAACATTATACACGCTCCCATACGCAGCACGACAGAAAAAAAACAAATTTAAGAAAGGAAGCAAAAATTTACGTTTTCGTTTTTAACAATAGCTTTGTGTTTACAATAGTCCTAGACCTTACCTATCACTAAAAAAAAAATCCTTTGATAAACGAAAATTGATTATTTTTTTCTTCGAAACTGTTTGCTGCATGATTGCTTTTTAATATAAAAGAAGTTGAAGCTGACCAGTAGCAATGTTGGCTGCCACTGTCGATTTAATGTAATATATGGATGATTAGAACGATATTTTTCAAAACGCGATCATATATCTGTGGTTCATTTAAATGGATGGCTACTTGGGTGGTTAGTTGAAGGTATAACAATTTGTGAAAAAAATTATTAGAAAATCTTTTAACATAAAAATTGATTTGTGTTGTTAGTACTTCAAAAGAATTTATTTTTAAAAAAATGTTTTTTTTTAATTTTTGGTTAGGAGTTGATTTTTATAAACGTTCCAGTTTCATTTTAAATTGTTTCATATGTACAATTATTATTATCCAAACTTTTTATAGATTTTTTTTAGGCATATAAATGAAAATGATAGCAAAAAAAAAGTGAATTGAAAAAGAATGCTCAAAATAGAAAATCAATAATAATGCCTTGTCCTTTTGTTATCCGCAACATTTATCCTTTTGTTAGTTGGTACAGATATATTCTATTTTGTTGTTGGTATGTTTCTATCCAAGCAGCTATCAGGACCAGGCCTGTGCACCCTCCAGGGTATTACTAATGCTTTGATGATTCTAAAAATATTTACCATTAGGAGTGTTTTAAGTATATTTTAATACACAAGAACTATGAATTATATAATATTTATTTGAAGGGACAAAAACCGGTATTTTTTAATGAGAAATTGGCTACTATTGCTTATTTTTATTTAGTGGAATACTACAAAATAATTTTTTATGACTTTTAGGTAATATTTATATAACATTTGATCCTTAAGATATTACTAATCCGAATTTTAGAAAAGCAAATTTTGTGTATTTCCAAATATAAAAGTACCGTCAAATGGGGTGAATAGGGAAAGTCAATTATAGGGAAATGTAGAGCTTACAAAAATGTTATCTGTTTAAAATTGGTAGAACATTCGTGGAGAATTTTATGGGCATAAAGGTTTTTTGAAAGTTCTCTCAATTTCACCGTAATTGACTGTCCCTATTTATCCCAGTTGACGGTATTAATCTTAACAATATTAATTATAGCCTAACTGTATAATTATTTCAGTTCTAGTCCCTCATACGTATATTAAAATATTTATGTATGAAGCGATATCAGCACTAATATATTATAGTCAAATAAAATAAAATTAGAGAAGAGAGGATTTCAATATGAAATTGAAATGAGGGGTAAATAAACTGACGTACAAGCAAGTATACACACATTATTATAAAACCCATCGTCTACAAAAACGATATATATATATATAATATATATATAAATTTATCGGTACGATAATATAAAATAATATTTTTATACCTATTCGCTACATCTATATATAGGAACGATCGACAAATGAGTATACGAACAATAGCATAACTAAACTTATTTTAAATAGAACAACGCAGATTCCCTATGGATTTCATATTGTAGATGAATTAATGCTTCACTGTGCAATTTGGTTACAACATATAAATTATTTTATGCATTTGTGTGTTCGAACAATTTCTAAGCGTATATAAACTTATTATAAAATTACTTAGATTTTCTGCATTCGGGTAAAAGAGGTAAGCATTATAAGTATTATGTTTTTAAATATAATGAATTTTATATATATGAGAATACATATTTCAATAGTATTTGAATAGATAAAGAATGGAAAGAAGATGAAGAATAATATAGCATTTTCGGACTCCATGATTTGTCCTATCCAGTGTCTTTTCAGATAAAATAACACTATCTCAAATATATTTGAGACACTTCATATATTATCCATAGAATAGCTAAGATAATTATGTATCTAATAACAGGTCTTCGAAAAGACGTCATAGAGCAAGAAAAAAGTTTTTACCGCTCGGCTAGGTGACGTAACTTCCTTTGACTTAACTTTCCAATGCCATTTTATGACTTACCTTCCCAAAAAATGCATGACTTAACTTCCTAAAAGTATGACTTAACTTCCCAAAAAAAAGGGACTTAACTTTCCAAAGTAAACTGACTTAATTTCCCAACAAAAAAGTTCAGTGACATAACTTCCCAAAAAAAACTGACATAACTTCCAAAAAAAAAAAAAAGTGTGACTTAACTTCCGAAACACTTAATTTCCGAAAAATCATGACTTAACTCCTCAACATCAAATTATTTTATATTGGATCGATATAAAAAGCGCCCCATAAATGTATAAATGTACGACATATATCGACTTTGCTACGATTCCACCATTCTAACATCTAGCATTCATTCACTTTTATCATAGTTCTGTATTCTGTACAGATCGACATGGCTACCATTCCACTATTCATTTTCACAGTTCTCAAAATCAGTCTAGAAAACGTAAACTGCTTACATCGTATTGGGTACGTTACCACCATTCTGATATCCAGCAATATTTCACCCTTTTCACAGTTCCCCCGCTAGGGCTCAGCAGAAAATGAATTGTGTACAGATCGACTTGGCTAGAATTCCACTATTCCTATTTACCTTTCTCAAAATCAACCAGGAAACGTATAATGCCTTACATCGACTGGGCTACGATACCACCATTCTGACATCCAGCACTATTTTACTCTCTTCATAGTTCCCCCGCTAGGGCTCAGCAGAAAATGAATTCTATAGAGATAGACTTGGCTAACATTCCACTATTCATTATCACAGTTCTCAAAATCAGCCCAGGAGACGTATACTGCTTACATCGACTTAGTTACGATACCAACATTCTAATATCCAGCACTATTTCTCTCTTTTCATAGTTGCCCCGATTAATTCATTTTATCTTTCGGAAGTTATTTCATGAAAAGATTCTTAACTCTATACATATTTAAAAATGTGACTTAACTTCCTAAATCCATATGACATAACTACCCTGACTTAACTTCCTAAATTTTTTGGGAAGTTAAGTCACCTTGCATTTTTTTTGGGAAGTTATGTCAGTTTTAATTTCTTTTTTTTGGGAAGTTAAGTCAGTGTGCTTTGGGAAGTTATGTCTTTGGATGTTACGTCACGTAACCTTACGCTCAACAAAAGTTGATGATAATATATAATCTCGAGCCATGAAGCCTTCCTCACTATAACTTTATAAAATTAACTGAAATCTAAATAAAGCATAGTATCTCAGACACGTGACTTATTTTTAATTTGGATCTTATCCCTAAAAAATATCAATTAAAACGAGGGATAACTGTAGATGCGTCAAGTATTGTATATTTGCACTGCAGGCCGATTTTTTAAATTTTTAGCCGTTTTTCTTCTTTTTTTTATATTATTCTATCAATTTTTCTGAATTCTTGACCTGTCGACATTCTGACGTGTAAATAATTCGGCCTCGGTGTCAACAATTGAATTGATGAAATCGAATTGTCGACACGCACATCCCTGATTAAAACCTAAATAATTTGAAATCTTCGATACGTTGAAGAGATAATGATGATTCTAATAAAGATTTCGATTCGATATAAATTCGATTTAATTAGTAATTATCAGTCTATTTTGTTCCAGATTTAATGATAAAAAATACCTCAAAGTTAAATACTGGGACACAGTAAAACAGTAGGCTGCTTCATAAGTTCAGACAATCCGTAACAACTAACAACCCTAGTGAAAAAAATTTTTATAACATTGTCATACCCTGTATTACCCTGTAATGTTATAAAATTCATACTATAATTATGATATGAATGTTCCTTTAATAGCATTTCTATCTATTATTAATACTTTCTATTGATATGCAGTGTTGGAAAATTACCGGTAATTTATTTTTGGGTAATATTTCTCGTAATATTACCGGTAACAATGGTAATAATAACAAATTAAAAAAAATAGAAAAAACACAAAAATCAAACTTCAAAAACTCAATAACATCTAAACGGAGGGTCCTAGAAGAAATTTATATATGATCAACCCCCATTATTGTAATTTTCGGAGACTAACATTTCCCCATATAACTTACCTCCTTTGATACCCCACCTCTAGTGTATAATGTATATTCGCTCTTTCTCAGACTGCCATACTAAAACTTTTTTGGAGATGTCGAAGCGGAGTAAGTTGTTTAGAGGAAATGTTTGTATCCAAAAATTAGTTATGGATAAATTTCCTCTAGGACCCTACGTTTAGACGTTATTGATTTTCCGAAATAATATCGCTCGAATTTATGTCATGCACTAGTATAGTAATTACTACCTTCTAACATTTCAGTCATCTGAATATCGTTAAAAAGTGTTCTCAAAATGATCTTTTGAAACTATTGCCTCAACTATACAAAGATTTCATATTAAATTCATTAGAAACATTAAATGAGTACCATATCGAATATTCATTTACATTTTAGAATATCAGATGGCTGCACCACCTCAATTTTTACTCAATTTCAATAAAAATGCTCTTAAAATGATAGTAAGACCATAATTTAAAAGTGCCCTCAGATGTATCAAAAGCACATCATTTGTATAGCCTACCTTTAATTGTATTACGAATTGATGTAAACTTGAAACATCTGAGATTAAACATATTACACATATAAATTTACAATTTTAGAAAAACTGATAAATTACCAATATTACCAAGCCTTGGGTAATATTACGTAATATTACCTTCTAATCATTAATTAATAATCTACAAAAATGGTATTACACAGTATGATCGCGATTTTTAATTTCCCAAAAAGAGTCGTCTTTAAATATGCTCTTCCAAAATTATGCTATTAAATTTCACTATTATCTATAATGCTCCGCACATTACGGTTAAAAGTTATGTTATATCAATATTGAAAACAAAATTTTTGGTTACACATTTTTTTTTTATAGAAGAGGCTTTAGATAAAGTCGATGTTTATACAACTTACTGAATTTATATTTTTCCGGAACAATTCCATCACTAGCTGTAATATTGACATTTTTGAAAACATCTCTATTGAAATATAGTATCATTTAATGTTTCTTTTTTTTCTGTTAATAACATTTAATACAACTTGTAAGAGAATAACATTCGAAATTATAATTACAAATAAAAAAAAAATAAGATAATGAAAATAATATAATGATGTGTAGAATATGATAACCTTTCAGTAAAACTTTTAAGTCTATATGCTATCAAATATGTAGGTACATAAAATAATATTCTCATATTATTATTATATTATTTCGATTCAAAAAGTAAAATAATTAATACAAACGACATAATAATAGACATTAACCAATTAAAATGTTAAGGTTAACGTAGGAACTCAGTGCTTTGAAATAAATTGCAAATCAATTTCGTGGTTCATAAGTTTATTGTTTTTTTTTTTATTTTTTGTAAACAATTAGATTATTTGGTGAATGAAATACAAATCTTTATAAAATGTTTTGTAACCTCGTCGATTATGAAGTTGGTTTTTTTGTTTTTAGATATTAAAATGGTCGTTAAACTTTTTTTATGCTATTCTGAATCTGAAATTATAAATTGAACTATTAAATATATTTTATAGTTTTCGTTTTTGCTCAAAAGTAATAAGATTTTTTGTGGATTTAAGAGCGAAGTCGAAAACTATTAAAGACTTTACAATTTTTATTTAAATCAATACATCAATATTTATCCTAAATATATTGTCTTATAAATTAATTTCATTATGGAAATGTTAGTACTTAATTCAAATGTTTTAATTCTACTAACAACGCATTTTATTCATGTTTATAATGTTACATTATTTAGATTTTCAAATATCTTTAACATCTGACAGAAAACCTACAAATTGTATCATCGAAGGAAGTGTGTGATTTGAATAATTAGCTTTTGAGAAACTCCAGAAAGTTAAAATAGAAAAAAGTCATCTAGACATGGGAGGAGTGACAATTTCTCAAACTTAGAGCACTTTGTGCATGGTTAGAGTTTCGTTTATTAAAAATTACATATGTTCTAAAAATTTACTTTGGTGAGACCTTATTTAAACCGCTATTAAAACTATAAAAAACGAAATAGAAGCCATGCGCAAAATGCTCGTAGTTTGAGAAAATGCCACCCTAAATTAATTATATATAATACTATATATATTAAGTATTATTTTTCTTATTTTTTTTATATATACATATAATATTATTACATTGATTTTTATATTTTAAAATATGTTGTGATTGGAAAGCATAGCAGATTATTAATATTTAAACAATTTATTTGCACATAAAGTAACCAAAGACTTAAAGTATAAAAAAAAACCTTAACGAAATCACTTCCATTCATAAAAATAGGTAACAACCATTCAACAGTGAAAAGTTGAATTACAAATCTTGTCAAATATTGTTACAACTAACTACAATAACCACAAACATATCAATTTTGAAAATAATAAAGTAAACAAAAAATTCAGATGTTTATGTTTATAATTTGTAACAAAAAGAAAAAAAAAATAATCCACCTAATCCAACCGGTAGACATCAGCTCAAAATAGGTATAAATTGAATACAATATCTGCAATATACAACATTATTATCAAGCCTCTCTGCTCTGCATGAAAAATATACAATAATATTTGATTTAGATGCTAGTTTAGATATAACTATAGCTGCCGGTAAAGATAGCATTTTTTTTTTTTTTTTATAAAATTTTATTGTTCTATAAAAATCCTAAAATTCCTTTGAAGAATAACAGCTTAAGCAATTTTTTTTTAAGTCTTTTTTATTCATTCTTATTTATTTTCTTTTTATATAATTCTCATTATCTTAACCATAATAGAATATAGACGAGACGAAGCGAAAGACGGTGATTTACCTTTTGGTACTACCTTACCAATGCTATAGAATTGTTGCATAATATTTATATTTCAAATAAAATTTCTGAATTGAAAAGATACCATTTTCTACCATTGTGTACGTTTCAATGTGTTTATAATTTCTGTTGTTTCTTTTTGGTTTTTCACAGTTTACTGATTTACAGAATTGCAAATGGAAATCATTGATGTGAAAAATGAAAAATTATGATAATAAACCAACCAACGACGTCTACCAAAACTCAAAATAAATTTTCTTAACCAAGATTTTCGTATGTCTGCACCAATGTAGATTGAGATGGTAGATACTTAGTTTTCATTCTCCTATTAATACTTTTTAATGTGTTTTGATCTACAGAATTCGCGACAAAAGAATTCTTTTGTTTATAGATTATCTTCTTTTTTTTGCCAATTATAAATAAATATCATATTATGTGGTATGTGGTATATTGTAAAAATAAAATCAAATATATGTATATATTTTGCTCGCAATTGTAATTGTAATAAGTTTTAAATTCACTATATGCATAGTGCATAGGTACATACATATGTCAATATGTCATATTGCGTTGCGATTACACTAAGGGCGGCAAGCTTCAACTCGTGTAACCCACGAATCTCGGGTAACCAGAAAGAAGCTTTTGATAAACTTCAAGTCGGTTAAACTTGATGAAACCTTGGGTTTCCATGCATGGATTTCATGTAACCCTACTATTTATATGGGTTTCATGAAACCCTTAAAACTCGAGATTTAATCAAGTTTAGCCAATTTGAAGTTTATCAAAAGCTCATGTTACCCGATATTGGTCGGTTACACTAATTGATGCTTACCGCCCTTAGTATAATTAAAAAATGTTAACATAAAAAGTATCCCTAGCCATAGTCCGATGTTTTCTATGCGAAGTTAATCGCCACTTATCTGCGCTAGAAAGCAATATAAAATAATTATTTATATTATTATTATTGAATTAAATGTCGACAGATGGTCAATATGAATGTGATATAGCTATTGCACACATTGTATTATATAAACTAACTGGTTACGATCATTGTTCTACTATGCTTTATGCTTTATACGTTTTTTTGTTCTGATGTTTCAAATTATTGTGTGGATAGACAAATGTCTGTGTATATTTTAAGATAAAAAAAAATAAATATTTTAAGTGGTAATAATATCATAATCGACGCGCATACATCATAATCGCTAAATAAATGAGCCAACAATAAGTTGACGTTATAGTACAGACAGAAAATCTATCAGCTCCCGCACATAAAAAAAAGAAAAAAAACAATGGAAAAGGTCACCCTTCGTTCTATTATTGCCGTACGGTGTACAGTATGGAGTAGTAATGCAATTGACAGTATTTCAGTAATACAATATATTATAAACAATAAATGATAGTAGCCTTGATGCACCAAAAATGTATAATAAATTTACAGGGTATTTCTGTTAAAATCCTAAATATTTTTTTTCTATGCATATAAAAAAATATGATTTTGAAAACTATAGAAATGTTGCGATATAATTTTGCCTTTGAAATGATCTTAAAAGCCGTTTGTAATAACGGTATCACACTGGACGAGATAAATCATTTTCTAGTAAATGTTACTAGCATAAAAAGTGACAGAGTTAAATGATTATATTCATCTTCCTTGTTTTTCTGGTAAATTTTACTTCGTCCAGTGTAATATAGGACATAAAATAATCTAACATATTTATATACACCATTATAGTTTCTACTTCATTTTTGAATAATAATCAAGCTATTATCCTTTCATAAGTTTTTAACTGAAACACTCTGTATAGACGACGAATAGGAAAAAATAAAATAAAAATGTAAGCCCCATCGAATGATAATATCTATCTGACAGCCAGACAATTATTACGTTATTGTGTGTACAAATATATTGTTGTGTCGAAAATCTTCCGAGCATATAAATATTAGAGAACTATAAATGAAATAAGAAAAGTTTTTAAAAGTCTTTTACAATTATTTATATAACATTTTATATGTGTGTGTTTTTGGCAACATACGACAAACATACCATACCTATTAAAATGAACGATATATTATATGCTGAACGAAGCGAAGCGTCGAGTGCACATTTAAACCATCTGATACCCTAATATGTAATATGTATTTTGTAGGAATCAACGAATGAAACATTTATACGTTACGATTTACGAACAATAATATGGTTTATTGAATCGTACATTATATTTGACAAGAAAAAAAAAAAACAAAAACAAAAAAGAAGAAGAAACCAATATAAATGAGGGTCGTATTGCATTACACTATTTTATATTACATATTTTGCAATATATTATTTGATTCACTTCCAGCCGGATAGAAAAACAAAATGTATTATGACTTGAAATAGTAGTTAAACTTTAGTAAAGTAAGTATTTTGTACAATATTATGATTTATGAATGTTAAATGGTTGACGAAAGTTGTTTCGGTGTTGACACATAATTATTAATTTTATCATGAATTAGAGAAATAGTTTATTTTTTTCTAAATACTCGCCTTTATTATATCAAAATTGCACTATGGATAAATAGAAAGTTCGTTAATCTCTTATTTCTTCAATCCTACTTAAAAAAAAAAACTCAATTTATAAAAAGAGGTTTTCGAACCATTTGTTTACATCCAAATGAAGGTATATTAGGAATAAAGATGATTGGTCCAACTATGAATTTTCTTTTTATTTCTTTTCATAAACATCAAACTTCGATTTCTATTTACTTTTTTCATTATTGCTTTGTAAACAAAATAAAATGTACATAAAAAATTATGAAATGATTTCTAAACAAAAAAAAAAAAAAAACAATGAACAAAACATATTGTCTGTTATTTGGGTTAGTCTATTGACAAAACGCATAGATAATATATAAACGTTACCAGTAAAAGAAAAGGGGTTGATTTGTTTTTGATATACTTCCTCTTAGTTCCATTTATATATTTTTTTGTACTTACAAAGTACTAAGTAAATATTGTTTGTTTGTTTTATTTTTCTTTTAACTTTTTGTCATCATTATTATTTTGTGTTCATCTCTTGCTTATAGTTGGGTTGTTTGTTTATAAAATAACTATCATATTCATAATCGTGTACTACGCATAATTTCAACGCATAATGCGGTATCCGGTTTTAATAATTCTGCGCAAGTTTAATTATTTGAATTGCTTTTTCCTTTTCATTGTTAGATATACTTATTTGAAGTTTGAAAATTAGAAGAAAGGTACTTAAGTATAAGTTATCAAATAAAAAAAATAGTATTTGGTTTAAGGAAGCTATACGATATTATAGAACGATTGCTTACTTAAAAAATAAAAGTTAAATTGATTAACAATAGTTAATCCGCTCTTTTTTTCAAATTTTCGTTTTTTGGTCTTGGGAGGCAATTTTATTTTTTCGATTTTTTCTTACAAAAATGAAGTCGTGTACCAATTAATTGGCAGCTTGTTTTTATTACCATATAACTCACAATGCTTTCTGAAATATATTCTAAGCATGAAAGTTAATAAACAGAATCTTGGTTTTTATTTCTTTGATTTACAAAAAAAAAAAAAAATGGATTTTTTTTTTTTTTAATTTACTTACTAAAATTTAACAATAGAACGGAAGTTTTTTGTGACAATTTTTCCTTCTTTTTTTGATTTTTCTTTACGAACAACTTTTGTGATATCTCTCTTTCTTAAATTCTTCAATTTCGCATCTAAAATTAATTTCTACTGATTAACAGGAAGAATATACTTACATACTTTTGGGTAAAAAAAAAGAAAAGATCATTCAGTAGATGCATTTAGATTTCAGGTAGCATAATCAAACTTTCAGCTCTTAGAATACCCGGGTAAAAATTTACTTTACGTGACTTTATTTTACGTTATGCGACTTTATAAATACTTCATATGGCTACTTTAATAATACCTAAATTGTGACGTCACTTGAAGTTTTTCTGACGTAAAATTAACGTAGTTTAAGAATTCGTAAAGTACTTAAAGTAACCAAAATTTTGATTTAATACAGGAAATCGTAACGCATTCTTAAAGTAAATCTAAAATTCTGATTTTTGCTGTATTTCAAATACTTTATGATTTTCAACGTAATTTAAAGTAATCTCAATTTTGAGTTTTTGAAGTAGGTACTTGAAGTATTTTATGATTTCATGAGCTACTTTAATTTTACGTCAGAATAATTTTAAATTACTACACAATACATTTTAATTTAACACAGGGCTGGTTATTTCCAATTCATGGTTAAAACTTAAAACCGGTTAAAACCAAGTGGTGGTACTTTTCTAATCAAAAATCCAGTTTTGACCAAAAATATAAGAAAATTATTGTATGCATTTATAATGTAGAATTTTTTCTAAAGTGAATATGGTCTAAGCTACGAAATAGTCTTGGTGTCGATAAAGTGGATAAATTAGTTAAAATTAATAAAATCTTAAATGACAAACAAATATAATCAGTATATTTTTCATACAGTTTTCATTAACAACTTTTATTAATTTTCATAAAAAAAAAATGTTCTAATATTTTTTTAAATATTGTATGCATAAAACTATAAAATGACTTTATGAAGAAAATACTATACAACCTCTGTTCATTTATTTTGTATCTTTTAAATTTTTAATTATTTGTTTGGGAAAAACCGGTTTTAACCAATTGTCCGGTTTTATCCGAGCTTTTCTAAAAAATTGGACTTTTGCAAAGCCCTGTTTTAACAACTTTACAACTATGAAGTAATTATAAATTATCTTAAAATATATTATAACATCTGCTGTTATAAATTATGAAGTTGTGTAAAGTACTTTTTTACCCGGGTATACATATGGATCTGAATGCTGATTATATTCTTTTTTTCTGTGTATTTATTTATTTATCTTAAGTTTTTTTTTTCTACTTTTCTTTTTTTTATGATCCATTTGTTTGATTATTTATCAACTACAGGTAAATAGTTAACCACAATATTCATTAGCTTATTAAAAAAAGAAGAGAAAAAAAAATGTGAATATTGTGGTTGTATTTTTTAGGTTTATTGAACTTTTATATTTCTGTGAGAGGCACTCATTTATATATTATATATTTATGAAAATTTAAAATAATCAGAGTTCAGAAATCTATTTATTTTCTATCAGAGAACTTATTCATTTGCTTTATTTACGGTTATATGTCAACTTCAGCTCAAAACACTGATACATATTTAAATTTATATCCCGTAATTATTATTATAAATTAAGTAGAATCAAAATAATAATAACATTCAATGTAAATAATGAAATAAATATCTCAGTATTTATATTATTAGACGTTTGCATTTTATTAATACGTTTGCAAAACTTCTTATCTATATGCTTATGCTTGCTACTTATAATTCGATTATAAATTCAATTCAAATTTATTATAGAAGTATTTATGCTATTTAATTAATGTAAATAATAAATTATAGATTTCTAAACATAAACGTATTGATATTGTACACTAAATCTTTTGTAAATTGTATACAGAACAGATCGCGGTTTGATGACTCAGATCATAATGATATTGATAATTTATTTCGTATGAATAGCTATAAAATCAGATTTTGTGATACTTTATTTTTTGTTTATTGCTTCGCAATTCTATTATGGATTTATTTTTACACAACAAATTATTCATATAGTTACATATCTTTAATGTTTTACAATGTTTTGTACATTATAATAGCAAATCTGGTTTCTATCGAAAAACAAATTGCATTTTTTATATATTTGTATAAAAAATGCTAATAAAAAAAAAAGAAATAACTATGTAGTTGAATTGTATTTATAAATTACTTATTGTATTTTTTTTTTCTTCTATTTTTACGTTTGAATAATAAAATATTTAGTGTATTAACAAACGTTGCACAAAAACATGAGTTAAAAAAAAAAAACCAATAGCAACAGCCCCATCTTTAATTTTGTTAAAATTGTTGTATTGAATTCAACTTGTAAAATATTCATATATTAATTTCCTCTATTGTTAGAATAATGTGACTTGTGTAAACCTTGCGTTACCTCTAGCTAAGCCCCTATTTTATGTTAAAAATATTTACTGCAATGAAAAATGATGATGTGAGCACGAACAATATCAACAAAATAAAGTCATCCCTAGAGCGATGACGGCTTTATTTATTTAGTTTTTTTTTTCTATACCGCGACGGTAATTTTTTTTTTTTTAGAAATATAATAAAATAACACATACCTTGTAAAATACAAAATGATGGCAGAAATCTATATGGCACCAACTAACAGCAAAGTCAACGTCACAGTAAGAGCGAAAGTGGATACAAATGCATACAATTTAACACAATATCCAATCCATCCAGCATATAGCAAGTACTGTGACTACTGTGTAGTACAACTGTAGGGTATAACATCATATACTTTATACTTAATAATAATATACTTAGTGTTTTCTCTTCAACACAAAACACCGCATGTTAACCATAATGAATAATGAATACATTCATCTATATTTTTTTTTGTTGTACGCTAGGTTTATAGAAAAATTATTGTGACCCCTTTTATATGACGGATGAAATACAAATGCCGTATTGAAGAGTTACATGCATTTATTTGGATGGAAGTAAATAAAAACAAATGAATCTAGTAAATTATAGAACAGGCGTCCAATGGCAATGGCCTCGACCGCTTTGAGTATATTGCTTTCAGTTGAACTTAATATGAATTTAGAATACGACTAGCGAAAAATACGCTTTCCTAAGAGGCGAGAATTTTTATTTTCCAAATGCCAAACAATGCTGAAATAGGTAAAAGTTTAAAATAAGGTATGAAGACGACTGAAAATAAAGTTTTGGATATATTTTTTTCCTGAAGATAATCAGAATCATTATAGCTATACAATATGATCTATCGTTGATTTCTGTACTGGAAAATATATGATAAATTTTCAAAAATGTAAGTATTAACTGATATTATTGTCACATTTGCTGTCCAGTGAAAAAAGAAATACTTTTTAAATTTTAGGTAGGCACTATACACTCATACGAGTATATATTCAGCTCATCGATTTTATTTAAATTATCACTAAACGAGATAATTATAGGTCGTCTTCAAATTTGCGTCGAATCATTTTTTTAAATAAATTTACACCATCAAAAATTTAAAACTGATTAAAAAATATTTTAAAGAAGTTCGGCATGAAAATATTCAGCAACTTTATAAATCGATAATTACATTTTAAACAAAAATCTATGGAATATTTATTATACATGTAATATGTAAGTATTAACATTGTATATATACAAAAAATGCTCCTACGGATGCTGTTTATTTTATTTGTGAGCTTCTTTCTTTCAATGAGCTGAGTGAGCATTCTGAACGTTATTACTTTATGAATTTTATTCATCATAATCCATAACATAAGGCAATTATCAAATGAAACTTTATTACTTGAAGTTATGTGCTAAACAAATCGCTTTGTTGTTATCTTTTGCTATTGAGGTGACCCTTAAAAAAATATCATTAAAACAAACAAGAAAATTTAATAAGAAAAATTCATAACTTATCAAATATGTAATTTTAGTCATATATTAAATTTAGTTAAAACAACAACAGATTCAATACAAGAAAAAAATATGATTGCACTAAAAATTCATCAAAATATGTAAGTTTCCTCCAATATATTGCTTGAAAATTAAACTGAAGTAATAATTAAATCTGAAATACTTATTTGTTAATTAATTATATAGTTTGCTTTTGCTGCTTATGCTATGGCATATGAGAAATGTTCAATCGTTAGATGTTTATTGCCGAATAATCGAAACGGACTCGTGCTACATAGAAAGCAAATTAAATTTACGTGAAGGTGACCATTTAGCGTTGTTCAATATAAAACATGCAGCAAATGTGACTCGATTCAAAATGACATCCGCATCAAATTTTGTGACTGTGCCAACTATTATATTTGAAACATTCCCAAGGTTGGAATATTTGCGTTTATCAGCTGGTATTCAAATTTTATCCAATGAACAATTAAAGCTTGCAAAGCACTTAACGTATTTTGATTTAGAAAATAATACAATTGAAGCTATACAAAATACACCATTTGCTAATGTTCCTGATATAGAATATATTGATCTGGCACATAACTTCATTAGCGTCATTGAAGACAATTCATTCAATGGTTTACAGAAATTAAAAATATTAGATCTGCATAGAAATCGTTTGAAAAGTATAACCCATTTTTCATTGAACGGAATTGAGAATTTAATGAAAGTCGATTTGCGTTTTAATGAAATTGAATTAATCGAAGATGGAGCATTCAGTTTACCAAAATTGAAAGCTATTTACCTAGGATATAATCGTATTAAAAGTTTGTCTAACAATATATTTGCTGGTGCACCAATTTTACAAAAAATTGATCTCAGCGTAAATCGATTGACAAATGTTGGAGAAATGTTTCACAATTTGAATAGCTTGCGTGATCTACGATTGGACCATAATGAAATAAATGATGTTAATTTAACTGCTTTTGCTAATCTCCCGTCACTCGTCGGTCTGTCACTTGCCAATACCAGTTTTAAATTTTCGTATGAATTGAATGATGCATCAAATTTACAACAATCATCTCCATTAAGAAATTTAATTCTCTCACATAATCAATTATCTAATGCTGATGTCTTGAAACAATTAGCGATATTTGATAAACTCGAGGTATTGGGATTGCACAATAATCAATATACTCATTTGGATCATGTTAATGAAATCAAAGAATTATTTCCAAACTTTAGTTTAATAAATATTTCTAAAAATCAATTAAACTGTAAATGGCTAGCCGATAATTTACAATACTTTACATCACATAATATCATATTTTATTCTTATATCAATTATAGTCATCATGATTGCATTTAAATAATTTTTGATTAATAGATAGTTAATGTAAATAAAGAAAATATTTTCAAAAAATTGAACGATATTTTTATTTTAAACTATTCTTTTTTTTCCAATTTCCAATGATGTCATAAAAAATGATAGCAGAGTAGTAAACATTCATAAGCTGTCTGTATTGTTTTACATTTGTAGTAGTAGTAGTAGATTATAATGAGGGATGTGAATGATATTTAATATTCTAATATTCCAATACCAACACAAGTATTGAAATTTTGATATTTTAGCAATTACCTATAACTATAACATAAAAAAAAAACTCGAAATATTTGGGAATTATTCAAAATAGAATTTAATGGTCCGTGAAGATTAAATAAAGGTTATATTTTTTTTCGTTTTTTTTTTTTTTATAAGTTTATAATCGTGACGATAACACCTCGGAAACATTGCACTCTAACCGAATAGGATAGGAATAGAGATGACACAAAAAGATTTGATTTGCGCATATTTTATATTCTAATTCAATAAACAAATTCAGTGGGTTTTTAAATTTTAACCGAACATAATGATTTCGTATTATAGATTAATGTAAGTTAAGAAATATATATTACATTTTATTTTTGAAGTGAATTTATAAATGAAAAAAAAAATAATAATAATCATCCTTTTGTTTTAAATTAGCTTGGTTGTGGTGATCATCTTATATGGAAATTTACAACGTGTTAATTCAGTGGACGTTTATTGCAGTTGGGAAAACAAAAATGATTGTCTTTTAAATGATCCAATAACATTGTACAAATATGATTCATTAAATATAATAAATGCAGAACAATGGTATCATACGACCAACGTAATAATATCTAAACATTCAGTTGCAACAATCTTACCGTCATCCATATTTGAGAAATTTCCAAGACTAACAAATATTCGTTGGAATACAGGCATAGAAGAATTATCTGAAAAAACATTTGAGCATGCAAATACATTAAAAAGATTAGATTTACACAAAAATAATCTTCGTGTAATTCAAAAATCCGTATTTTCAAAAGCTAAAAATTTAGAAGGCATTTATTTACAATGGAATAAAATCATTGAAATTGAAAATAGCGCATTTAATGGATTACATAATTTACGAGAACTTTATTTACGAGGAAACAGTTTA
This sequence comes from Catotricha subobsoleta, assembly GCA_011634745.2. Taxonomy (NCBI): domain Eukaryota; kingdom Metazoa; phylum Arthropoda; class Insecta; order Diptera; family Cecidomyiidae; genus Catotricha; species Catotricha subobsoleta. The sequence continues at coordinate 27,335 of JAABKK020002852.1, forward strand.
AGAATTTTAAGACGCCTAACTTTTTCGGGAGCCGATAATTTAGAGAAAATTAATTTGGATAATAATGTAATAGAAACGATAGAAAATGGAGCATTTGATTTACCAATATTGAAAATTGTTTCACTTCAATACAATCAACTTAGATTATTGTCAAGTGGTTTATTTATTGGTGCACCAATTATTGAAAATATTAATATCAAATCGAATTTTATACAGAATATTGGTGAAACATTTTACAAATTGTTTAATTTAAAATGGCTAAATTTAAGTGACAATAAATTGCAAGATGTTGATTTGAATGCATTCGCTAAATTACCAGCGCTCAGTGAACTAATTCTTGAAAATACTGATTTTAAATTTCCATCGAAAGAAGGTGGTCCATTAATTGCCACCAATCAATTAATAAATTTCTCGCTTAAATATTTAAATTTAGCAAACAATCATTTGTCAAATTCCGATATTTTAAAACAATTATCGATCTTTAGTAAACTGGAGAGATTGGAATTAGGACACAATGAATTCAACCAAATTGATCAATTCAATGAAATTAATTATTATTTTCCACTTTTAAATGAAATTTATTTATCAAATAATAATTTTAATTGTAAATGGCTCAATGAGACACTTTCTTTCATTGAATTAAAGCATATTAAAATTGTTTTTAGAGATTCTGAAGGACGAGTTAGATGTATTTAGATTTAATTGCTTAATAATGTTAAAATAAATAAATAAAAAAAAAAATTAAAAGTAGTTTTCGTTTCAAATTTTATCATCATAATCAATACTTAACAATTAGTGAAGGTATAAAATATTTATGAATTGATTGTATTTTATTATAAAAGATATTTACAACGCAACTTTTTCAATACTCTAAACTTTCACTCAGTCTGTGCTTAATCATTTTTCTACAATTATCTAAGTACTTATTTCTTGAATGAATTTTAGATTTATATTCATAAAAAAATTCTTGAAGAGCATTTTATTATAAATCCTTGGATTCAGAGCCGGCGTTAGACCATAGTGCACCCTAGGCATAACTACAATTTTGGCGCCTCAAAATTTGAAATTTGACGCCCCCCTTGGCTGAAAATATCGATTTTGGCGTCCCTATTCTTTAGCTAAAAATGTCAACTTTAATGCCCTTACTCTTAGTTGAAAATATTAATTTTCGCGCACTTATCCCTGCAAATATTCATTTGATTTTGTTTAATTCAGACTTTTAGAGCAATGTTCTTATACGCCAAATCATAAATGAATGAACTTAACCTGCTTATCAAGCAGAATTAAGTACAATATTCAACAAATAAAATAA
>JAABKK020002863.1:0-28643 GCA_011634745.2 Catotricha subobsoleta
TTACGACCATTGGTTCGACTACACAATTCTAAACGGTTCTAAAACCGTTCTAGAACCAGTGGTTTTGGTTCCAGTTCTAATTTGTTTATTGGGATATATATATATTATCAGAAAAGTTTTGACCCAAGATCTCAACATATTATAATTTGAACAAAAAAAAAGCATTAATGTTTTCATACCCAAAAGCACATTGCAAAGTGAATGAAAAAGAGTCATACATCATATAATCAAGCTCGTTAAATACTAAATGCAACTAACAAGTGGTCGTTAATTAATAATCGGTTCATCGAGTCAGAGGAAAAAAAAAATTAAAGCAACAAAGTTTCCAGAAATGTTGCTACTTAAAGTTGAATTTAACTCTATTTCTACAATGGAAAAAAAAAATCTTAATTCTGTTAATTGCTATAGCCATATATTCCATTCAAACTGATATAAAAATATAAGTTTTGCACAATGGATTTTATGAATGAATTCAACAAAAAACATATACCATTTTCCATTCAAGCAAGAAAAGCTAGTAGGTACGTGTGTATGTACATTTTATACATATCATACATAACAATATCATGCATTGTAATTTGTTGTATATATTTTTATGGATGGGTCGGGTCAGTGTTAAGCTTTTACATTATGCATGAATAATAGAATAATCAATAAAATAAGTACATTTTAAATGGAAATATCATGTTACGACGATGGGTTATATTTTCTAGAAACCAAAATAAGTATAGGAAATGTTACATATTTATTTATATACATAATTGAATATTCAAATACAAATTCATACGAAATACACCTAGAACTTAAAGAACAAATAGATGTTTTTGCTTGTGGGAATATATATAATATGCAAAATAGGCATTACTATATTAATGTAAAAGTAATCTGTTTCATATACAGAATATAAAATTAGGATATTAGGATTTATAAGATTTTACATTTATGCCTACAGTATATAAATGTATTAATATAAACACCTGATGTGTAAATCTCCTACTTAAAATGTAAAGACAGTGAGTGTATTTATTCAATTTACGCTTAAACGATTATTATATTATTTGTGAGTTTTGTAACTTTATATTTATGCAGTAGACTATCAGTAACATGAACACATGTATTTTTTTTTTTTTTTTTAATTTGGAATTATCGAAAGTTTGGTTACTGATCATACATTTTTTTTTCTTTTAATGCAAACCAGAAGATTGTACGCTTTTAATTTTATCGGTTTTTCTTTTTTTGTTTGTGCACAGTTGAAATAGGTGTTGGTGTTGCCCTCTATTTTTTTTCTTCGTAAAATTGAAGTCGTGTACTAATCCATTGACATATTGCTTTTTTAGTATTTAGTGATCCGATATTGGTCATTCTACAAATCAAGGCTGTGCCCGCTAATTTACCTTTAATATCATTTTTGGCCGATATCTCATCAAGATCAGACCAGTATGAACTACAGCGGTATAGCAGCGGAAAGACATTAGGTGTGGTAACTCTACGCTCCAAAAGACTAGCTCAGAAGCATATAATTAAAGACTCCGTTAGCGGCCAAAAAATAATAAAAAGTAGTGAGAACTTTCATTTTATGTCGCTAACGAAGCTTTAGATTTTTTGGTTCGCTTACTGTTTTTTTTAAATTTCTTAAAAGTAAAGAAAAAAGCAAATAATAATGTCCCTGTAGAACAACCGGACACTGTAGACAAATTTAAATTTCCATTAACCTTGTGTCAAGACTTCTTTAATACATATCTTTAAAAGAAGATATACGTTTTGTCAGCCTAATTGATTTATAAAAAATTTGCACTAAAACTTTTTTTGGGTAACTTTGAGGGGGGGGATGAACCATGTATGGAGAAATGTTGCACCTTAAAAAATAAATAGGATTCTGTCATAGAAAACTTTTCTGTACGACCTAGCCTTTAATAGATATACTAATACAGTAGTAATGACAACTGGGTGATATTTCGAAAATTGCTTTGGTATATGGATTCCCATTTTATAATAAGAGGTTCATATTATACAGAGTCCACTGTAAACGTTTATAACGGCTAACGATGCCATCGTGTATTATCCAAATAATTTATTTATTATGTGAAACATATAAACATGTTGAACTGATTAATAATAAAACGGTATTTCGTTACTAAATTAGGCGTAAATAAAGTTGATGGTAGATACTTATACTATTTTAATTTCTATATAAAATACAAAAAAGAAAAAAAAACGTATTTTTGGTTTCTTCAATATTTGGGCTACAAATTACAAATGAATTATTTATTTTATTATCACGAACGTCACCAATTTTGTACACGAAATTACATTTCCATAGTAAGCATTTGCCAGTATATAAGTATATTCTTCTTCATTTGATGTGATTTATTTTTTTCTCTTTTCATTTCAATTCTACCTACTTTTAAATATTTTAAACCATAAATTTCTCAATTATCATACCTATGCTTTGTTAGTTTATTCTCATCAGGTCAAATCAACCAAAAATTATATTAAAATAATGTAATATTTTTAATAAAGAAAGTCATATCTATGCTATGCGATATGTTTGTTATAATGGAAAGAAGAAAAATAAAATAAAATAAATAAATAGTCATGTCATGACCTACTTAATATTGAAATAGAAATATATATGAATTGTAATGTTGTTTTTATTTCAGTTTTTTTTTTCTTTCTTCTTCTTCGTTTATTTTCAATTTAAATTAAATTTAACAAAAATATCTCTCTTTATTCAACATATATTCAGTGCATCCATCCGTCGGAATTTGAGTATCCATTTATTGCAACGTTTCAAAATTATATATTTTATTTCCATTCAGAATAAAATGTGTTGTGATGTTTTATTGATATTGAGGGACAGGAAGTTCTCTAACTAAGTGCAAAATGCATATTTTCTAAGATTGTAATAAAATGTATATTTTCATAGCTAATGACGTGTCAATGGAAACAGAATTAATGATTTAATAATCATGAGTATAATACATATTTCCTTTTAAATTAAAACATATGTTTTTGCTAAACCACACAGTAATTGAACTAATATAGCGCCTTATCTTCAGAATGTTTTCAATAATAATAACAAATTGATTCGAACGGATGTTTTTAACTATTTATCTTTATCACAGGCTACTATAGTGTCGTTTACGTTATTTTTATATTTGCATTTATACAACGTAGTAAATTTGTTTTCGTCAATTGTTATTCATCATAATTTTTTGCTATAAACATCAAAAAATTTATAAGTAATACAAGCAAGTTTCATCTAAAAACCTTCTTTTTTTTTAAGTGTATATTTATTCAACTGAAGTTTTATTATATTTTCTTGTAAATACTTGTATCATATAAATTGCATTAATTAAACATGCAAAGCACAAAATCATCATAAATTTCAATAGTTTAAATTGGCTCAGTTTTGTAATGTCCTTTTTTCAAATAATTCTTTTTTATATGAAATTTATTAAACAAGAAACATAGGCCCCCACTGGCAATTTAAACTCTCTAGTTTTCTATAAGTATTTATTTATTTTCTTTTCTTTTTCTTTTGTTCGCAAATTAAACGTGACTATTTTAAAGTAACTGCGAAATAAAATGAAAATACACGCAAAATGAGAAATAAAACAAACAAAAAAAAAAAAAAAATGGATGTTTTTAATGATTTACTTTCGAATTGACAATTTCAATTCCAATGTTGTCGACTTGTATTATCTCTGAGAACACGAATTAGAATAAAACAAGATGTAATAGAAAAACAAGTAAAATACATAAATTATTTTCAAATAAACCAGAAATGTGTTTTCTTTTCTACAATAATTACATGCGTATCAAATTACCATTCAATAAAAATCGAAATAATAGCCTGGGAGCAAAATTTTAAAGCGCACATCTTTACCAAATTGATTGTAAGGTAAACTTTTTGATGCAGCAAAAGAAGTGGAATTTCTTTCTGCAATAACGTTTCTGCGAAACTATAAAATAATAATAAATTTGCATTTGTATTTAACATTAACTTTAACATGTAACCTATCACGATTTGCATTATGCTTTATTTTCATTTCTATTTCAACGTTTATTCCTAATTTATTATATAATTTTATTGATAGATTTAGATAAAAGCATATATATAAGGCAAAAGTCTTCACGTCTACGAGTAAATAAATAAATTTAGAAAAATTATTAATAAAGTAAAAAAAAATAAAAAATAAAAAATGCCACTTGTGTACAAATCGAATGTATGATTCGTATCTTTTTATGTGGCATAATAATTGCCAATAAATTGGTTTATTTTTGATTTTATTTGCATTTAGACGAGATTACAAAAAAGTTAAGCTGATGCAATAAAAGAAAAGAAATCAAATAGAATTTTATCCATATATAAATTCATATTATAAAATTGAAAAAAAATATTTTAATTGTAAATTTATGACAAGAAAAACCCATTAAATTCCTCTTTTATTTATTTACATTTTTCTAACTACATTATTCCGATTAATAAATACTTGATATTATAATAATATTAGATGCGACATTCAGATGGTTAATGCACGTGTGCCCGATAAATGGTTTCGATTCATCTTACTCCTCAATATCAATTTTTGTTCTATGAATTATGAACAAATCGATTGAATAAAATTATAATTCATAAAATAAAATAATAATATTCATTTTATTCGTACGATTTCATTAATAACGTTTTCGATAGATGAATAAGTATAAAGCTTTGTAGCCACATCTCATAAATAATAATAAGACGCAAAAAAATATAAAATGAAAAGAAAAATGTGTTTTCTTAAGAACGATTTTTCCGTTTTTTCAATTATTTTAATAGTATGCGGTTTTTGGCTTCATTTTTATTTGTGATTTAACACCGCACAACATGAGTGAATGAATGAATGAATTCAATGTAGATTGAGATTCTAATAATTGACCAGGGATGGACGCGTTATGTAGAATTGCTAAGTAGGTGCTTCAATGAAATTTACGAATCTTTCGTACCTTGATCAAGAATCCATAAGTTCGATAAATAAATATACTTGAGTCCATTAACCAGTACAAGTTCATCTGAAAACTAGTGTACTGAGACCAAATTCTCGACAAGTTCTAAACTACATTTTCAAGAATATGTACAATTAAATATTAGCTCAACCCTGATAAATATATTGAAAATCAAAATGTAATGGAGAAAACTAAATGAAACCTTTTCTTGACGAGAAAATGCATTCTTATAAATTCCATTACAAAAGAAATATGTATTAAAGAAATCTATAGATTCAGAGGTTTACTGATTACTTCATCAAATATTTTTTTTTATTTTGTATGTGGATGTATGTTTATAGAATCTAACAATGCAGGAAAATTATTTTCTCTTGAGTCAATAACAGAAAGCGAACTATAATTTAATCAAAATATATAACCATACATATAAAATTTTGCATTTAATAATATCATCCATGTTACAAGATCCATATTCAATAATGCTGAAAGCAGATGAACTGCTATAAAATCATTGATGCATAATGTAGCACACATAATTTACAATTATTTTATGCACTGACAAAACGAAAACTACAAGTACAAAAACGAAAATAAAGAAAAATTCGTAATCGATTTTTCCAAATTTTTCAATATTTTTTTTTATTGTTTGATTTTCGATTTTCCATAAAATAATACGTTTGCAAATTCAATATATTCAATTTTCAAACTATCATCGTCTTTCTGTACAATATTTTTATTATCAATCTAAGATGATACGTTTTGTGTGACTCGCGATCCATACAAAAATGATATATTATCGAAAATTTAGTGTTGCAAAATTGAAAATCAACAAAACGGTTTGAAATTGAAATTTACCTGTACTGAGTGTACAGTCGACATACGTATTTACAGTTGATGTAATACGTAGGGTATATTGAATGTAAAATACGAAGGTTTTGTAACACTTAAATATAAAAAAAAATGCTATATTTATAAAGGTGTGAACTGAAATTGTATGAACTCTCTATTGCTAAGCATTAGATTGAAAAACGGTTTTAAGAAAAAATATGAAAACATAAAAATAAGTTCCGATCAATTCAATTTGACCATTTAATGAATTCAATTGTGAAATTTAGCAACTTGACAAAAGATCCAATATTCAATTTTCTATAATATTTTACGCTTTGACTATTTTGATTGAACTTCGTTTTTATTAGAAATAAAAGCAATAACAATGAAATACAAACAACGCACTCACTCACTATAAAGCGATAAAAGAACAAAGAAATTTCTGAATACAATTTTTGTATCTATATATTGAGAATTTTAAAGAAATACGACGCAAAATTAAATAAAAAAAAAGAGAAAATAGAAGAAGAAAATCTTTTTGATGTTATTTTCGTTAAATATTTTATATTTTATATGATATTTATTAACCATATATATTAGAATGGCCCGTAAAACACTTTTTTCTTTGGGCCCTAAGAGTTCAGGGTATTATTTAAGCTTTTCTGGAAAAGCTTTAGAGATCGTGAGGGAGCTTTTAATGCAATTTTTTTTTGTACAACCCTTATGTTCCAACGGTAAGAAAATTAACAAAATTTGACAAGAATTGACTTAACTATAAATGTTGGTGTGCTGCTGCTTAATATATGCAAAGATGTGCTATAAAAAACCATAGCTCAGTCATTTCTTAATACCCTGCTGAACTCTTAGAACCCAAAGGAACAAAAAAAACTCTAAGCTCTTTAAATTTACAAAAACAAAAAGAGTGTTTTGTGGACCAGTCCAATATATATTCAGTGTGGCACGTTGAATATCGGAAATTATAAATTATGTTATATTGGATGGCTAAAGACGAATATAATAACATTCATAAATGGTAAATATTTGCTATTAGCGTTATTCAATACCAACCAAGAAATGTAATTGATAATTATATGTTTTTATTTTTATTTCCATATTTCGAAAAATCAATATTATGTTTGCTCTTCTTCTGAACATCACGACGGCGAAATGTTTAACTCGAAAATGTTTTTAATAATTGTTGTGCATAAAATAAATGATATTTGTACGTTTTTCAATTTATAACTGTATACGAAATTCTGGAAAAATTGTCAGTTATATTGAAAAGGCAGGAAGACGCCTTTTGGAAAAAGTACATATACCGTCTGCAACTTACTTAAATGCAGTCACTCGTAAGAATAATCGGTTTTAAATGGTTCAATAAATAGTACATGATTGATTTATATTTATTATATATATATTATTTTTAAATTATACTTTCAAATAAAAATCGGAAAAAGCATTGAAAACTAACTACTGTATAGTTTATATACCGTCTGCCGTCACTAATGCTATAAATATCTTGCAAAAGTTTATTGCTAATATTCGATTCTAGTCAATTTGCTTGAAAGGTGGATACTATATTCTTCCAAAACAAACCATTTAATCAAATATGAAGAACGAATTGGACATAGTGAGATTTAGTTACGTTTTAATTAATGAAATAATATTTATCTAAGCTACACATTACATGAAACTTCTTGCCTTTCACACCTCAGAAATCAGTGTGTTGTGTCTGCAATGTATGTAACATCATTTTCACAGTTAATAAATATTTTATTTCGGGGTGAATGAATATAATTTTGATTGTTCGAACAGATCTGTTCTTCCATAATAATTTTTATTTATATTTGGGTTATAAATGTTGTACATTTCTTATATACTGCCGCCATATAATATACCAAAAACATAAAAATATTGAATATATGACATTCAAAATACAGATTGAATTGAAATCGATATAAAAGGTAGGCGCAATATGTGTTGTGTGCTATGAAGATATAGTGACAGCGGAATAATATTACCTACTGAAAAAAAAAATTGTTCGCGGTATTTTTATACATTTTTAAAAGGATGGAAAAGAAAAGTATATTCTGACACTTTTCTCGTGAAAACAAAGAAATTCTAATTTCCTAGATTGAGCCAAATCCAATGGGATTTGGTAGAAGAAGGAAAAAAAAACACTCACTTATATTTATGTAGAAAATGTTAGTTGTGTTTGAAAACCTCTTCAAAATTTAATACATAGAGAGGTATTAAACAAAAGTTAGATTATGTAAAAGAAAATAAAAGTAATAATGTGAAATCGTAAAAGCATATATTTATTTATTTATGAATGAAATAAATGATCTTAAACTTGGCAATTTATTTTCATACCAAATGAACACCTGCAAGAAAATCCAGCCGCACACCGCACCAATACCAATTTGTATTATTTAATGTTTTTATACTTCATGCATATTGTTGCAGAGTGTCAATAAATAATTATTTACAAAAATATATAACTCGCTTAATGTTGTTTTTGTTGTAATTGCTGCGGTGGTGCTGACTGTTTACATTATATAATATTAACAAATAGGAAAGAAAATTTATTTTAGTCTTTTACACGTTACTGTAAAAGAGCTTTTAATCTTCTATATCCATTTTCGGATTTATTTTTTTTAACGAAAGATAATTTCAACAGAGCGCAAGTATAGTGAACATCAAGAATTTTATGGATTTAGAAGAGTCAACTAAATTATTGGACATACATGCCACCTCGCATGAATGTTAATTAAGAAATTAAGTAGAAATTTAGCGTCGAAGAATATTCAGTGTCGGATTGTATCACCGGAAAACCGTAGATATGCCGATAGGCGTTTTGGTTCTACATGAAACTGGTAGAAAAATAGTTTCATTTTTAACTTTTTCCAAGTGAACACCTTTTTCTTAGCTCTCGATTTTCTTTGGAACAAAGTAATATATTTTATAACATTATTTTTTGGTTTTGGTTTTTGGCTTCATTATCATAACAGTTCTTATGGGTGAAGCCTTTTAAAACTTACAATTAACGAGAGGCTTAAATTTTACAATCCAACACTGGGTGGGTTTATTTATTAAAGAAGAAAATCTTCTGAAAGAAGAAAATCGAATTATTTTCTTTGTTTCTTTGTTGTTAGACTAATGTCCTTAATATGTGTTTTAGACATATGAACAGATGGGTAATAAGAAATAAAATATTGTTATTATATATAATGACGTTGTAAGAGAATGCGAACTGTGTTGAATTGATTTGGTAGCATCCATTCTTTTTTTCTCGTTTATCGCTTGACTCGTTTTCATCTTGAACTCCATAAATCAACAAACACCACACATTATTATTATTATTATTATTTCTGAACATACGTATTCTACATAGGCATAAATATAAAGGTATATTAGGTCGACTATAGTTTAATAAGAGGAATATTTTCATATATAATAATCTGAACTTTATATATGGAAAGGTAATGTACTGGTTCGTTGTTAGAGTATGCGGTTAGAAACTATACAAATATTATTTATGATATACATAAACTTTTAGATTTAGTTATTTTTAAAGTAATAACAACGTTTTTCTATGATAGAATGTAATTATATATGCTGATGGTTTGACATTTCTCTATAAATATTTTATTCACAGATAAGTATTATTTAAAATAATCATGTATAGTTTTTGAAGTGAAATTAACAAAATTTCGTTATTACTTTATCAACGGTTAGCCGGCAACATTGCCATATCTTATGTTCTTAATAATAATAAACCACACACTGTACTAAATTAAAGTTTGTTAAATATATAAATATATGATATTGGATTGTGTATGTGTATACTCTATACTGGTAGCAATGGGGTTGTAAATTATATATTTACATAACCAACAACACTATAGAACTGAACACATTTCGAACTTTTCAAATATACAAATACAAACCGGAAGTTAAACCGGTAACCACATTATTTTATAATACAGTTTAAGCTTTGGTTATGGCCTATAGAAATGTTGGTTTTATGTACTTGTAGGTGTAGCCTCTATATTTTAGATGAATAGCTATTTGGTTGGCAGTTAGGATATCTATCGATTTATGGGAAATTATTGAGTTCGGAAATTCAATCAAATTCTGAAATGAGTTTTAAAAGAGAAACTGTAAGCTTAAAATATTTCTTGTGTTGGATTTGATAATTTTTTTTTTTTTTGTGATACATTTTTTTTCTTGCTGATTGATATTATCGACGTGGACTTCCCTAAAAGGGAAATAAAAAAAAAAAAACTCATTATATTAAAACAATGAATAAAACCAATACCATATGATTCTTATGGACCTTGTACGTGCCTACATTTAGCATAATATGATATAAAATCGTATGATGGCACAGTTTTATTTGTCTTTACTTCCTGTACATTAATGTACTTATTGTGTGCTATCTCTGTTTATGCTACTTTACGTACTTTTAGGTACCTACTTGTGCTTCATATAAAAGAAAAAGAAAAGGGAAATTTTTTATTTCGTAATTTGGTCTTGTCGTATAGGTACTTTTATGAAGAAATTATATACACATAACACTTATATGACACACATATAAACAACTGTACTTCTAAGTAAGTATATTACAGCACTGAATAAACATTAAAGTGTGTGATGAAGTGAAGTGAAGTGACTTGTTTGCTTATTATATCATAAAAAGCTTATTTTTTTTGTTTCGGTTCTGTTTTTGTATTATATTATATGTGTCGCGGCAACATTATGCTGAAAGCTTGTCATCGCTGATATTTTACTACATTTTAATGGGAATGTAATATTTAAAGAATGAATTTTATGTTTTTGTATATTTTGCTCTATATATGTCCCAGATGATGATGTATGGGGGGGTATTAAATCACATATTGTAAGAATGGATTTTTTGAGTGCCAAAAAAAAACATAACTAAGTAAATGCATTTGCTTATAAGTATAATGGTTGACAAATTTTTACGTAATTTTTTCTTTTGAAAAAAAAAAAATCAAGTATTGGTTTGACAAATTTTGTTTTTTTTTAATCATTTGGATTGGAGCCAATTTTTTTCTTCAGTTTTTGGTTTTTCGGATGGTATTGTAACTGCCCTTTTTTCGGCGGTATAGCCTCCTATTTTTTTCTGGCGTTACTGAACCCTTTTTTTTCGAACATATATTTTTTTTTCTTACAAAAATTGAAGTCGTGTATCAATCCATTGGCAGCTTGTTTTGATTTAAGTTAAAATAATATTTTGAATTGCATCTAGAAAATACGAAGTAATTCATTATGATTAAATCAAAGGCAAAATAGCAGCAATGAATTCATCGTCCCAGAATAGAAGTTTTATACAGACAATTCCTCTTGGATAGGAACATGTACCTTAATGGCGATATATATAGTTACTTATACTTATGGTCTATTTTCGTATAAACGGCGAATGGTCTATACGACACTTCTATTCTGGACCAACGAATTGAATCAATATTTTGTGTCATTTTCTTTCTTCATAAATTCAAACCAACCCTGCCAAGAGTAGGTAAAATATGAAACAATCAAAATTATTACACCAATGAAAGCAACCCAGCAATTTAACCATCTTGTGTGTGTATGGTTTTTGCGTAAATAATATATGTGGCCGGGTAATATATCTGTTGAATTGACGGTAAACGAAGTAAAAACGAGGGGACACTTACTTCTTAGAAAGTAATCTGTAACAGAGAATCTTGTATGCTATCTTTAAAATGTATGAATACTTTAATAGGGCCCATAATGTTGATTTATATTGACATCATAAGCTTTTAATAATCTTCTGATTACTGCCAAGATACTCGTCGTTCGAAGTAAGTAATTGTTTAGCATATTAGTTATGGTTTCTGCGTAGAAAATCAATACTAAAATACTATAAGGATTATTTGGAAAATTAATATTCATCTCTGAGCAAATTCTAAAATGAAGCACTTTATATAATTAATATTCAATATAGAAACAATTTATTATCAATAAATTGATTGGAAAATAAATTTAAAAGAACTTCTATAAACATTGAATAAAATATTTTTGACAAAATAAAACTAAAAAGAAAAAAAAACAATGTTAGCGTATTAATAATTTATTTAATAAATTCAAAGCAATTTTATAGTTAAACGAAAATATTTGTATTTGTGCGCGAATATGTTTGTTAGAATGCATGAGCAAACAGTATGGAAATCTTCATTTAAATGTTATATTCAGTTATTCGAAGTTCATTGCCAGTATAATATGTTCAATAAAAGGGTACACATCCAGCATAATGGAACTGAAGGAACGTTTGTATTAAGGCCATATAAGTTGAAATGTGTTGCAAAATAAAGTAATCATTTTATTTCGAACTTGATGTAAAAATTTTGTCAAATAGGTACCTATAAAAAGTAGGTATTATTCATTCGGTAACGCATTACACTATTCTTAGGTTTTTAATAAAATTATGTTATGCTTCAAAGAACAGTAAAATATTTTGTTGTTGATTTTCATTTTTATTTGTTATAAAATATGAATGACTGGCTGTAATATGCGGAAAATGATTGAGCACGAAATAGAAGAGCAAAATTAACGTAAAAACTAAAAGTCATCTTTATTGTCAGTTGACTTCATTTACATCAATTTGTCTTTAAATAAAAAAGTGGAAACATATCGGCAAATGTCTAATAATACAAATTAGTAAACGATCATAAGTTTTACGAAAGCAAAAAGTCTTTTCGTTTCTTTTTTTTATTTTTTTTTTTTCTTCTTAATATGGGTTATTGGTTTCTTATGGTCATTGCTTACAAAATTTTGCAATTACGGCAACATGCGATTTTTTAATAAATATTGTGGAAACACAATGCGATGTGGTTCGAGCAATTATAACGGTAACGTACGTTATTATTGTATAGCTATTTCTCATTTAACTTTCCCGAATCTAGAGAAATATATAACCAAAATAGAACTAACAACATCAACAACAAAAAAAGTAATTTTACAAGTCATTGAATTCAAAAAAAAAAAAAAAAAATTAACAACAAAAACTGAGTGTAACTCATAGCAATTTGCCAAAAAATACAATTTGTTTTTTTTTTTCATTTTGGCCACAAATTGAAAAATTCATACATCATGTTTCAAATGAATTGATTCGTTGCTGGTTATTGTTATTTTTTTCTCATTTTTGTATACCTCTCTGATGCAATCATCCCACTATTCCAATAAATTTCAAACACAACACAAACATACTTGCTGATATCAATCTCTTTTTGGAAAATTGCCGTAGACACACATATTTGATGAAATATCTACGTGAAATGCGATACCTTTCTATATTTATGGTAATGTTCACATATATACGATTGAAAAATTTAAACAATAAAGTATTTAATTCAAAATGCTGTAGAATTTTTTTTCCTTTGGTTGTTGTCAATTTTTCCACACTGTTACAAATGAATAGGCAAATCAAACTTTCATCGGATATCACATTGACTTATTCGATTTGAAAAATCATGTGTGACATATTATGGCAACCATACACAGATATGCTTTTATTAACAAAACTAACTGGCTATTTGAAATAATATGTATTTTATTGAAGATTCTTTTATTTATTTCTTTTTAAAGAACATGATCTTTTCATATTGGTCCTAAAAATCAATAAAGATTCAAGAATCATCTTGAATTTTGAAAATATACCGTCTGATATAAAAGAAAGAAAAAAGCAAACTATTTGGAATTGTTTACTTTCCAAGTATTATACGAATGTTACATAAGTAACGATAGACAGGTAAAACATATACAAAACGACCCAAAAATATATTTTATATACTAGAAAACATGTTGAGAGCTGGGAGGTAAATGGTATATCAATATCGATGTTATGATGCATGGAATAGGGTGACACTGGCAACAGTAAAGTTTTATCTAAATTGAAAATTTTCTACAAAAAACAATATCTATGGATATTTTCTAATATTTTACATTAATCGCAATATTTTTCGTAGAGACAGGAAATTTGTTTGTTTAAAAATATAAATTTTAAAATAGCTTTTGATTCGATTCTATATTGCTTTGATTTTTAAAAGAAACTGTTAAGTAATATCGAATGGACGTTTTTTTTTTGTATTCGCAGTTTTATTTTTAAAGGTTAATCGAGAAATTTCTTTTATCTAAATTTGTAGCTTTTTTCATTAATTCGATAATTGCTCATTACACATTACTTTTAAAAGGCACGTGCCTTTAAAAATATATTGATTTTTTATACGTAGCTAAAATACGTACTTATATTTAAAAAAAAAAAGAAAAAAGAAGAAGAAAAAAGTTGATAGAATAAAGCTATGAAAATCGTTAAACATGTATTTCGGTAGAAAAATTAACCTGTGTGTTATTTTAAACTTGAAACCGTGAATGCATTGGATGGTTAAATGGAAGGTGAGAGACACGTAAATTGTAAGTACGAGCATAAATATTGAATATTTGATTATAGCTAATTCTATAAAAAAAAATCCTATTACCAAAGTTGTAAGTAAAAGTATCTACGAAATGTCTCATCAAATGACGCTTCGAAGAATTATCAATAAAAATATTTATATGTACAAAAACATGTGATTGATTTAAATGTAAAAATCAATAACTGGTCATGAGGTATATACACAAAGATATTGATGTAAAGTTCAGAAGAATTTATAATCGGGGTTTTCCCAGCAAATTATATCATACCATAAAGTAATATTTTTGAGAATGGACGTAACCAAAACTACACAAGTAAGTATATATTGAATATAATATATTATAAAAATTATCATCATAGCAGCTAAAACCAGTGAGAATACATAAGATCCAAAAAAAACATGTGTGTGTGTGAATAACGTAAGGCATATTACCAAAAAAACAAGCTGCCAATTAGATTGGTACAGAACTTCATTTTTGCGAGTATTAAATTCATAAACAAAGAAAAATAATAATCCCTAGCATTATTTTATCTTCTAATTAATTTTCATTTTGCTCATTTTGCTCTATACATAAGCGAATCAAAATTCGATCAAATATGATAAAAAATTTCACAAAATTAAAAAACCTTAAATGCAGAATATAATTGTTTTTAATTTTGCACATTTTGCCTGTACAAAGTTTTTTGATAAGATTATTTTTAAGGGGGCCTGTCATACAAAAAAAAAATATAAAAAAAAAAAATTACTTATTTTTAGGGTATACTTTTCTCAGGATTGAGTAAACGGATTTTAATGATGAGACGCAGAATTTATTCGACATCAAAATATATAGGTTTTAGGATGAACTATTTTGGACCGTTAGGTCGAAAAATCAAAAAACAAATTTTTTGACCAATTTTGAAAACGGTTTTTTCAAATTTTCGAACTGAAAACCAAAACCCATATGTTTTGTCACAATTCCGAATCTGCGTCCAACGGTACTTTAATCATCAAAATCCGTCCAGCCAATCCTGAGAAAAAACCAAATCAAAGTGAGCAAAAAAAAAAAAAAAATCACTATCCACTATCCACTATTCAAAAATGAAGTAAAACGCTTTTTTTAAATCACATGCTGAGATTTTGTATGCGATTCAATATTAGATAATCATAAATATAATATATTTTTTTCTTAGAAAAATATAATTTCACTATTAATAATTAAGTATATGGTTTCGACATGCGGGCTTTGGATTAACGTCACAACCAAAACAAAAACAATGATTTTTTTTTTGCATCATCGTATTTAACTGTCTTAAAATATTTACGTAGATAAGTAGGTACTTGTGCTTCAGAACTTTCAATTTAATTGATAGAACGTTTTTTGTTAATAAAAGATTTCATAATTTGATAAGAGGAAACTAGCAAGGAGAAAAAAAAATATTATTGAAGATCTGAATATGTGTATAAGAAGAAAAAAAATAGAATCGATATGCGTGTATGTCGGAAAGGTGTCTTGTGGCGTTATACTTACTAAGACCAATCGTATTGTTGTTAACAAAAAAAAAACAGAAAGAAAAAAAGCTTGCAGGTATATTAGGTTCATTTACGTCAATAAATAAATGTGTGCGGCTGCTACGATACATGCATGATCTACCTGATGTGAAACCTGATATTGAAATGCTCGACAGAGAAAAAAAAAACCAAATAAAATTAGCAAAAACGAATCAAACAGGAATAAATCCAAACTAATAACAAAATAGATGAAATTCTATGTAGATAAAGTTATGGTGATATTGTCTTATTATAGTTTTGGTGAACTGGTTTTTTGTTTCATTAAGTTTAAGATTGTGTTAACATTTTATATATACGAATATGAAACTAATATTGTATCTTATGCCAAATCAAATAGAAAATTAGTGCGGTTTTGTTGGGTTCAAATGGTAAGTTTATAAAGATGCGGTTTATAGTAAACAAACTATACATTTATATTATCATCCGTAAACTATTGATATAAAAGAAATGTTTATTTAAAACTTCGTCGAGATCGATACCGATTATCAAAAAAAAAAAAATACTATCAATCGATAGTTCTTAGCAATATTTCTAAAACAGTTTTTTCACCGATATCGTTAACATAAAATGGTGTTATTGTTTTGAAGAAAATACTGTTTCGATAGCAATAGTTATTAAACTATTGATTTTAAAAAAATGTTGCTTCCATATCGACGGTGTCGTATCATCAGTATCATAAAAGCCTGTTACAAAAGTACTAAAATAATGATAGGGATATTGCAAAAAAAAATATAGTCACAAGTCTACATATTTCAATAAAAATATATATGTACTGATCTTATTTGAAACTTAATGAATCAATAAATTAAAATTTATTTGAAAAAAAAAAGGTTTAAAATCACTTGACATTTTTGGTGTTAGTTATTTTTTTCTTTGATTGTTTCGTAAAACATTTTGTAACCATCAATTTTTGGCCATCTGAAACCTGAGTACAAATGTAAGTAAACATAAGCCTAACTACATACGACACCCACCTTTACCAGCACGAATAAGACGCTGGTATAATTCTTAATATAAAACTACACAAATAAATAAGAAAATCCTCTTACTGAAGGCAGAAAATATATCGAAATACAATTAAGACTGGAATTCTATATGTGTTTCCAATTATAGGCAGGTTATAGAGGTAAGTGAGTCGAATGGTGTTGTGTTATATTACAATTTGTTATTATTAAAATTTGTTGAGTTCAGTGGTGGCACTAAAAACCGGTGTTTCCGGATCGATTGAAGGGTTTAAAAAACACAAAAATAAACTAAGAGATATGAAATATAAAATCTTTTTATGCAACTTTTATTAAATATCATGCACTCATCGATTGATAAGAAGTATATTTTAAGGATCATTAATTAAACTGTAGAAAGTGGGTTTACACCATGACGTTATAGCATCATATGGTTTAAAATTTTGAGAAAAGTAAAATTATTATCGGTGGGTAATTGCTAGTAACTAAAGTACCACTCTTTTAGCTATAAGTATACAAATACAGAGTTGATCATAATTATTATTAATCTATCCGTGTGTATTCTATTTCTTTCGGTGTAAGTCTTTAGCTCTCTTAGAAACTATTCTTCTTAGAATGTTCAATGAATAGAAATAAATAATTTATTTAATTTCAATTACATTAAAATGTAAGTAAAACAAATCAAAATAGGTTTTTTCCAAACGTTATTCGCTTTACACCTTGATTCCGTATTCACAAAATCTAATTATATTTAAAACATTCACAAAAAAAAAAATTAAAATATATTGAGAGTTCCGTAATAAGAAATTGTGTCATTTAAAATATTTGTTCTTTTTTTCATTTCTTCCTACGACATATCATAAATTTATTTTTCGGTTTAAAATTTCATTTAAATTTATGTTTCCAACTTTATATGAAAGTGTGTGAGGTTACAAAAAAGAATAATTTAGTAGACAATTCAAAAGGAACAAAAACTTAATATTAATCTGTCATCATTTGTTCCAACATAAATACATAAAAAAAAAAATATAATATGAAAATAAAGTGTCTAGAATTCATTTTTATTGCTAAGGTATATTTTTCTTTTTCCAAAACAGATGATTAGTTTCACAAGGGCAAGAAATGAATTCATTCTGGTTTTCCCTCTTACAGCAGATTTTTATGAGCCATAGAACATATTACATATTACATATTATATATTTTTGAATTTGCTATTACATAAAATATGGGACGTACGCCTATGAATCACCATACCGATTTTACCTATTTGAGAATTTTATTGAGGAAGTGGTGTATGTTTTACGCATTGTCCTTTTAATAGTATCATGAATCCAACTGCACAAAAACAAATTCGATCGTATTCTCGAACTGAGGACTTTGGTATGACTTTCATCTGATGAACTTTAACAATTATATAACCCAAGAAATAATGAGAAAAAAAATGTATACAAAGAACAAGAGAATATATAATCACAGCTATGTATGGTATGCGTGTCCCGTGATGTAAATAATACGAATCTATATATTGAAATGGAAAATAGCTATTCTAATAAGTAAATGGAGTGAAACAACCAGCAAGCATACATGCACACGGAAGGGGATGGGTAGAAGGTAACTTTCCCCTAAGTAAAAAAAAATCTGTCTATTTTGGCCAAAGCAGCAACTTTTTTAAGCTTTTGAACCGAAAATAGTATCTTTTATACGTTTACTAAAAATTACCTTGAGTTTGTGAAAAGAAAAATAATCCGAAAGTTTTATAAATTTGTATTACCTCTACTAGGAGAACAGCTACAATTCTCAAAACACGATTCCCATATAAAGAAAATAGCTTTTGTTTCAATTTTTTACTTCTGTTTTGAAAAAAATATTACTTCATTCAAAAAAGTATTGGTTTCGTAGATTTTGCTTTTTTTGTTTGTGGGTTGTGCATATGTGCCAGCAAGTTTTAAGTACTTATAATAGAAACCAACTTTTACAATAATATAAAATGTCTAGCTAGGGGGGAGAGGAAAAAGTATAAGCGCGAAACAAACAAGAAAAAAACTCGAAAAGGGATAAAGGGAAACTAACGGTGTTTTGAGGGAGATATATGCGGTTTTTCTATATAGTGGTGATGGTGAAGGTGTATTGTACCGCATCATCGCTTCACCGAACACAAACCTACTACTTTTTTTTTGTCTATTGTATAAATTTTAAGTAAATATACAAAGAGGCAAGGCACAGTCGATATCAAAAAAAAAAGAAGAAAATAAAGTAAAACTGTTAAATGTAAATAAAAAAGAATGAAATGTAAATTGTAAAAGTTTCTTTTTTTTATGATATGAAATCGTATATTATGATAATTGAGTAAGATACGGAAGGGGTCGTTGCTTCTTGATAAATATGCATGGATAGTCGTTTAGTTTAAATGGGACAATTAAATTAGTTTGGAAAATTTACGTTGAAATCAGTAAAATATCGGAAATTTATTTTCATGATGAGACATCAGTAAAATGAGCTTGTAATAGAACTAGCAACAAGTGCACCATAATATTATACACGATAGTTTTCATGTTTTCTTGCCATTTTTATTCGGCAGTAAAGGAAATGATTTATTTCATAGATATTCCAGACACATAAAATATTAATGCCAGTTGGTTAAATTTTGCGAATACATATAGTTCGAAAAAATAGCATTTTTTTTTTCTTTATATTTTCTCTTTAAAATATTCAACCACATGTCGCACACAAATCCACCAGAAAGAAAAAACGGAAAACATTAAATGAATATTGACAAATTGTTTTTAAAAAGAAAATTCAATTTTCTATAGCAATTTTTCAATGTGAATAAAAATGAATTTTATTAAATCCATTTCATAGATATTTGAAAACTGAAATGTTTTATTTTCCGATAATATTTTTATTTCATTGAATCCAACACAAAAGCCATTCAACTTTAAAATATACTTTGGATGAAGTACGCTTTTATAATGCTAACAACGATTAATAAATTCTTCTATGATTTTCATTTTTGAATTCTTAAAAGTGTAAGAGCATAATAACGAACGAACCGATATTGTAGGAAACTTGAATACTTTTGTAGAACCGTTTATTAAACTTTCTTCTTTTTTTTTTTGTGAAAAACTAAACTAAAATAAAATTATTATAATAAAAAGCTTACGGTAGAGAGCTTGTCGTATAAGCTATTGCGAATTGCTTGCATTAGTTCTTAAGTTTGGCTCTTATAAAAGACTTTTAATCGAACAAAAACATATTTTTCAATATAAATTATTACCTGCTTTGCTATTTCTTTGAAACTTTTGTTTTGTGTGGACTTGCTGCTTATGTTTGTAAGAATAAAATTATAGTAAATTGCTTTGTTTCATACAGCCGAAGTATTATCACGTGCACTGAATGGAAAACTTTCGTCATAATTTCGGAAAATTTATTAAAAATGTTTTTTAAAATAAAATTCATTAAATTCATAAGGATAAAAGTTGTCAATTAATTCAGTTTTGCACATCTTAAATGCATGTTATAATTTATTAAAGAGAGTTTTTACCAAAGTAAAAACGAATGAATCGCTTTAATTTTTCAAGTGACATCCAACAATTTTCATTATCGTTTTATTTATGATCGCTATGCACCAGGCGGCCTACAACAAATAATTACATTGAAAAAAAAAAATGAAACGAATAAATAACACAGAGGGGGAATTGAAAAAAGCAAAAAGAAAAAGAAAAACTTTATAAGAAAAAGGGCAAGCCGCAAATAAGACAATTAATTTTATTTTGTGTTAAAATAAAAGCCTCATATTAAACTCAATTGCTCTTTGGTTGATGCTCCATCATAATCACAAATACTTTGGGGTATTTTCAACAACAATAAATATATTTGAACCTTTATATTTACGGAGTTTTTCATTGTTTCGTCTGGCAGGCGTTAGGAGTGGTGTTAAGATAATCTATAGGAGTGGGCTGATGGTCAAATTATTTTTCGTATCATATAAATTAATATTTACCAGATAAGAGCTTTATATTTAATTTTCATCATTTTATATATAAAATATACCTACTTTTTTTTTTTTTATTTATTAATTTTATTTTCCTTTTTTCTTGTCATGTAAAAATATAAATCTTCGAAACAAAAAAAAAAAAAAGCAAAAAATAATTATGTTTTCTTATCTTTCATGTTTCTGGATATAATATTGTGTGAGGTGGTGCGTGGTGAACTACCCCAAACTCACAAAAACAACCTTAGTAACGATATTTGTCTGGTTTAGTGCTTTGTTCTGGTGATGCTGATGTTATATAGAATTAGGTGTTCGTTATCTTCCATATATATATATATTTTTTTTCTTTTCTTTTCAGTGATTATTTTGTATTGCTTTATGGCAGAGAAGAGATAAATAGGCGCGTAGAAAAAATTATATATATATATAAGCACATCAAGACACAAGGAAATACCAACGTAAATAAGTAATAATATAGTTTGGTTTAGGTTAAAGTAATTTTGGTTCGAGACGAACGCTTTGTTTGCGTAGGTATTTTCTTCTTTTTTTTTTTTATTATTATGTTGTTGTAATGTTACGGGCCTTATACGTATGCTTTTCATGTCTTCTTCTTTCATTGTTCAAATACAACACGAGGTACGAGCCCATTTCATTTGATTTAATTGTGTTTATTATTATAATACTTTGCATTGTTTCTTTTTGTTGTATATAACCGCTATTCATGTGTTTACATATTGGTTGCTTATATCTTATATAGCGATTCGATATACATAGAAAAATTTATTTGTACATACGTATTTCACCCCACGCAACATTACACACAAAACATTATTATGTCTAGAAGCATAGAATAGTAAGTAATTCTGCATTAAGCGAAATCGCTCCATAATGTTTTTTTGTGTAAATTAGCACAATTTAATTTCGTCTATTATTCATAGACATTTAAGCGTTTTGTGGTGCAAATGATTTGGTGCAAATTGTTTATTTTTTTTTCTCTTTTTCATTCGTATTTCATTTGCATTTTTATTTGTATGAGGATTGGAGGGAATGAAGATTTTGAATGATTTGAATGGCGAGAGCTGCGTGCTTGCTTATATTTATGATTTAAATTTTAACCTCTCCTCCATTAGCTCGTGCTCATGCCTCTTACCAAATTAATTAGAATTAGCTGGATTTAAGCTGGAGGAATATTCTATTCAATTGTTAGTCTGAAACTATTTATGTGCCGTAAGGATTTTTATTTGACGTGGAAATTTTTTTATTTGTTATCAGACTGATAAAAAATTTAATTGAAAATTCTAGAATGGAAGTAAATAGTATTAGCTTTTTTAATGGAGAGTTTTTATGGAAGGGATTTCAAATTTCACGGATAGGCTTAATCTGAACTAAGATTTCGGTTTAATCTTCTGTTTCTAATTTTAGCACATTTACTCATACATTTTTATTTTAGTGCTTATTTTAGTTAGTAATTAATTATCGCATAAAATAATTAAACAGAAAAAGTTTGTAGAACTTTTTTTTGCCATGATTTTTATTTTATTTAATTTAAAACGTTTATCTGTTTTGCAAATACATTAAAATGATTTGTTGAAGTAGATTGTTCTGGTTTAAATGACAAAATTGTTTTGTAATTTAAATTAAAAATTGAAAATAAAATAAATAATTACTTTTGTGAATTTAGCAAAAAAAATTGACATTCCTAATCCACGACTATATACAAATTTTAAGTGTTCACTGGTGCGAAGCACTACAAAATTATAATTATTTATGTTCGAATGTCAAATCTCAAAGCAGTAAAAATATTTTATTTCACATATTTCTTCTGCGATTCGTCTTTTTTTTCATTTTTTTTTTTTTTTTCGTATTCAAAATCTCTGCGTTACATTTAACAATTTGAATTCATAAATATTACAATATATATTTCGTTTATGTTAAACTTCACAATGATAAAAAGTTTACAGCACAAAATATATAATATAAATTGCATTATATTTTCAAGTCTCTGAACTCTTCAGCATCAAAACCGCCCAACGTACGAACACTGCTAAACCACATTTAAATTGAACCATTAAAGAACGTTAAATCTTTTTATTAAATGTTATGCTGTAATGGTGGTTATATACTCGTAGTATGATGTTCAATTTTGGGTAGGTGTTTGCTGTAATGGTGGTCGGGTCTTGTGGGTCGTCTAAAATAAAATCTACTCTACTATTTATGGATGGCGAATAAGAGCAAGCAAAGCTTACTTGTACCGCTTTCGTAGATTTAAAAATAAAAAATAAAAAAAAAAAAAAATTAAAATTATATATATTTATATAATCTCTTGTTAAATTATTCAGCACTTAAGAAGACAATGAGATTTCTGCTTTATATCATGTGCAAGGGTAATTTGTGGTGATGGCTGCGAAAGGGGATAAGTTTTTTGTTACCACTGAAAGTGGTTTGGTAAGTATTAAGTTTTAATGGTTCGATTTTAATTTTATTTTAAATAATACGGTATAATTTTTCAGCGATAGTTTAATGTGCTTTTGATTTAAAGTTATTTCATTCTATTTCATTTTAATTGACGAAGATAAATTATATTTGGTATATGCAAAACTCACCAGAATTTATTGGTTTCGCTTAAAAAATCTACATTTTTTGTTTTGGTTTTTTTTTTTTTTTTGATGTTGTTGAAGTTAATTGTGGTGTTTCAGACAAAATGATTTGTTTTTAAACCAAAAGTTGTATTTACCTGAAAAATAGAAAAATATAATACGTTAATATAAGAAATGTTTTTTTTTTTTTAAAAAATGAATAATAAAAGATTTAAAAAGTTTGAGAATAAAGTTTTAACGGGCACTATACAAAATACAATTATTCAAGAGTAAGAAATTCACTATAAGTTCTGATATTTTTTTTTTCCAAATTAATTTCGTTGGAAAAGGTTTCAGAGTAATCACGTATTTAAATTTGATTAAAATTTTAGTTAACTTATTCGAAATAATGGAGAGAAAAAAAGAAAATTATATTGCGCACTTTACATAAAGGACTGAAAAATCTGCCACTTAGTTTTTTTTTCAATAATTTGCGGGAAGATTTTAATTTAAAGAAATAATATTTTCGTCGAATTTCAAAAATATGTAGTTAAAAAAAATATTATGGGTAAACCCACGAGGGTCGTATTTTTTTCCGTAAGTTCGTACATTTCAAAAACTCCATACAAAAAGAATACAAACTTACGAAAGTTTGTAAATTTGTATTTCTTTTTTAAATGGAGTTCTTGAAATTTACGAACTTACGAAAGAAAAAAAAACATACGACACTCGGTTTTACCCCTATTGGTAATTAACCGAATTTACAATATAATGTAAAATATCTACATATAGCAGCGAATCGTTATTACGACCATATTAAATAAACATCACTGCGGTGTGTTGACAATTCCCATTGTGATTTATTTATAATTTCAAATGCCGAGCGATAAAATATTGTGATTTATATCGATTCATGTAATTTATTATTTTGAATGTTTAGTCGTGCATCACCAAACGTTTATTAAATAATCATAAATAAAAATATACACACACATTTATATATTTTTTTTATACAGACAATACTTTATAAAGTTTATTTGTGCCATATATTTACGAATAGAGTACACATCTCTTATATGTAAATAGTATTCATGAACAATAGCCCATACAGTATTAATTATTATAATAATATGTAATAATAAAATTATTCTTTTTTATTTTTTTGAATATTTATTACATACGCAACAAACATATTATAATATAAATATTATGTTCTGTAATCCCTGTAGTGACCGGTATTGAGATTCAGCACTCAAATTGAATGTCTGTCTAGTTCAATTTTTAGTAATTCTTAATTATAGAATAACAACAACATAATAAACAAAGTTCATATAGGTATATAAACCAAAAACCTTATAAACTTACCTTACATACAACAAAAAAAACATTTCAAGTTTGAAAAAAAAAAAAAATAAGAAAAAAAATAAGAAAAAAAAAGATGTTTAACCGTTAGATTGACTCTTCAGAAAAATTTACATTAGAAGTTTTTAAGGTTAGCGTCTTTCGTTTTGGTAGATTATAAAAATCGGCAAAGAAAAATATTTTTTTTTATTTATTTTTATTTTTCTAATACAGGCCAATCACGCGGTAGGAGGTGTTAAATGAGTAACTAAATAATAAAAGATAATAATAATAAAATCTAATCATACGAAACGAATTACGAAATGGGCACTTACCAGCAACCTACAATCGAAATTCTACATTCTACACGAAGAGCACAAAAAATAAAAAATAATAAAAAAAAAAAAAAATTATAATAATAACAAATTGTTTTTATGTGTTCGACCAAAACAAGAAAGAAAATAAAAATAAAAATAAAAAATGCTATCTAATTAAGGTTTTGTGCGTAAAAGTAGAAAGCTAAAAAAATATTTTGTTTTGTTTTGTTTTTGTGTGTTTTTTTTTAAATTAAATTATAAACGGCATAAAATTGATGATTTTCAAAATTGTCTAATGAGTTATCGCGAAGAAATTGTTGAAAATTTCATAAATTTACACAAAGAAACAAATCATAGAATAATTCCTTAACAGGGAAATTGCGGTCATAAAAGAACTTGTTGTTTAACCTTTTCTATTGAATTCTATTGAGAATCAATTGAATAGCAATTCTTATTAAAATATCATCTGATATTTTCATATTCAAATAAATGTGTATTTTATATCTACCAATTTGACATTTAACCAATTCTTGTTAAACTCTGTTTATTGAACAATTTCGGAGAAAAATCCTATCTCAAATCTATATGAAATCATCGAATAAAATCTGTTTACTAGCTTTTGACATATTTTTAATTATCGTTTTACGTATATAGAAATAGATAGATATATGTTTACCACATCGTTTATGCTATTCTGTTAATAAAAATTACAAAATAAAAATGTTTTTTTTTTTGTATATTTCTTGTGGAGTATGTGTGTAGTTATTTAAAGCAATATTTTCTATTGTATGTTTCTGAATTTGCTATAAAAAAAAAAAAAAATCAACATAAACATAATATCTTATTTGAGGTCAACATATAGTAAAGTTAAAATGAATATATACCAACGATGGCTATAGAGTGTACCTCTACTTATATTACACTTTCAGTATATAACGTGAACAAAAGTTTTTTTTCTAACAAAATAAGAGAAAAAAAAAAAACATAAAACGAAAGAAATCAACCAAGTAATTTTTCTTTTCTTTAAATTACAATTCATCATCGTATTATTATTATTATTATTATTATTTATTATTATTAAAAGCATTATAATAAAATAAGTTTAATTGTAAAAAATTATAGCCGCTGCTTATGAATGATGTAAAAAAAATTGTTGTTATGTTAGATATTTTATTAAAATATATATTTTTATTTTTCTATAGAAGTCGAGGAAAAAAAAGAGGTCGAAAATATTTCAGTATGAGCTTGAGCTATGCCTATGAGTTAAGAGAAAGAAAGAAAGAAAAAAAAATACGACCAACACATTTTTTTTTTGTTTTGTTTTTATTAAATCTAAAATCGTAAAATGAAGTAAAACAGCGTACCAAAAATAGGGTTCGGATTTTGGTGAGACGCGTTAAAGTTTTTATTTTCGGTTTTCTTTTATTAATGTAGAAATTCTTAATAAAATCTAGATCGCAACCTATTTGTTCCGAAAAAGAGAGAAAAAAAAATACGATATCTTATTTCAAATTGAATATTTGAATGAACCAAAGCAATAACAAAAATTTAACTCTATCGACAATATGCGGGGATAGTCAATCAAAATGAAACTAATTTAATTTTCTAAACAAATAGTACGAAAGAAAAATTCAATGCAAATCTATTGAAGGAAGTAATTGCCAATATTGGTATAATTAATGAAGAAAGAGCATAAACGAAGTACTGAAATTGTATTTTTTTTTTTATAGAAATATTCGATTTCGCTTGAGAAAAAAACAAAATATTTTTCTTACCGGCACAAAAATTATATTTAATCACAACTTACATAATACGCGAATATCATTGGATTTGGCGAATTGCAGATAGAGGCCAAATCATGCGTTATTCATGGCTCTTGCAAAGTTTTAAAAATACTTGAATATAACATTTTTTCTTTTTTCTTTTTTTTTAAATATGCATTAAATTTAGAAATTAGTTATGGATTTAATATTTTAGTTCTATTTTACAAATGCTTATTAACAGTAATCATTCAAATTTGCCTATACTTATAAACATATAAATCCAAACCGTATAAGAAATTAAGAAATTCGAAAAATTACGAGTTTAAGACCGCATTGAAATAAGTTTTCGTTCATTTTATGTAGATATTCATTTTGTGTGTATCTGTAGTCTGTACTGTATATGTTTAAAGTTTATGTGAATTTCAGTGCATAATTTTTGGAGTCATTGACCGTAAAAAAAATCAGTAGTGTTTTTTTTTTCATTTTATTTTGAAAATTTTGATTTAATTTTATTATAATGCAAATTAAATTAGTTTTATGATTAACTAAATTATTTATTATTATGTGTTATTATTTAAAGAAAGACGAAAAGAAAGAATTGAAATAAAAAAAAAAAAGAACATTTTTATGTAAGCAAAAAATAGGTGAATGCATCATAGTTATATAAATTTGTTTATTTTTAATATTTAATTATCTTCACTAATTGGGCAATTATTTTAATTTGGCAAGAAACATTTTTTTTTTTTTTTATATAAAATTGTAGTGCACATCATTTTTTAAATTAATTAAATAATTGTTATGAATACGCTTGAATCATGAAATGTTTATTCAAATATGGAATTTTAGCCATTTTCGTTTGCAATATCATTTAATTAAAAGTTTTCATTCCGCATAGAATTTGTTTTTGGAACTTTTGCAAGCCTTTCAATTTTCACTATTTATGGAATCAATTCGTTTTGACAAACATTAATTCGACAGAGTGTAAATGAATTCTAGTGGAATTTAGATTATCAGTGAATTGTAAACTTTTCATTTGCTTACAGCATCTATACATATACATTTATAAACAACTGGAAATGTTAACTTATATTATCAAGATTTTATATCTGGCAAAACTTTAAATATTCCGTTTGAAAAGGGAATCGCTGCAGTGTTCATTTTTTGGTCTATTATTCAATTCAGAAAACTGTAAAACACAATGATTAATGTATTTATTTCATGCAAAAACACATCCTATTTGTATTATGTTTTAAGATTATTCAGATTTAGCCAACAATACACACACACACACACCCATCCACATATACACACACACAGGTTCAAATTTCCTTCATTTTCCACTTTAATGTTATTTTATATAATGTTTAAATGGTTGAAAATAAAAATAATGAGAATTTAAAAGAAAAGAAAAATAACAGCTTATGGCTTCGGCTCTTTGTGCAGCGTATAATATTTGCCATTTGAAAGTTTTATTTAAATTTTTTATTTTTTTATTTTTTTTTTGTTCAGATTTTATGCTTTTGCCAAAGTTTCCTGTTTTTGGATAAATACAAAGTAAGCATAACGAGTTATAGAGATTCTGGCAAAATAATAAATTTACAATAAAACCACTATTTTTTTCGTATATGTTGCAATTTTCCAAGTTATTTCCAAAAGGAAACCGACCATTAAATTCTTTGAAGTGCTTTTAAGATAATTGAAGTCAGTCCATTAACCTTAATAATTTAAGTATTTTGTCGCTGATTAATTATACTTATGATATCTTTGAGTGAATAATTCGGAGATCTAAGTTTGTATCTAACAAAATGCATGGTTTTTAAATCATCAGTTTAAATAAATCGATATAGTTTCTGCTTTACAATA
>JAABKK020002874.1:0-28627 GCA_011634745.2 Catotricha subobsoleta
ATTTAATAAAATTCATAAGAACCTGGATGATATTTCGAGGTAAATAGACCAAAAAATGCATAAATAATGAAACACCTAATTTTGAGTTTTTCAAATCGATGGGGCGAGTCCTAAAAATTTTTTTTTTTTGATAATATTTTGTTTCCCTTACTTTGGAATGTAATGGTATAAGAAAATGCCCTGGAAGCTTAACTTTTCGAAAAAAAAAATTTTTTGGGACAGTCTAATGGACAATTGGACAATGTATATGGAAAATGCACATAACTTATGTATGTACTAATATTTTTTATTATACAGTGCAGTGTGTGCACTATGCATGCAGTCTCATATGTTTCATTTGATTATGTTTATACTTATACCGAATACTAGTATAATCAAAAGGTAAAATAAATCATCGTTCTATAATTTAAATAAAAAATTATTTGAGACAATAAAATGATATGCTATGTTATAGATATATTTTTACAGTTTAATAAATATATCTAACATTTCAGATTCATTTAATAATTTTTCCCACGCAATGCAGGTAAACAGAAAGTCACAGGTACAATGTACTGAGTACATACGAGTATAATATATTTTTGTGTTACCTTAAAATACATATTTAATATTTATATTCTGTACGATTCGGTATTCTACATATAGCTCGATTATATATGTCTGATTTATTGTACGCTTAATAACGTATTATCAAAAGATTAAAAAAATATTTTTTAGAAGTGAGCACGCGTGGATTCAACAATGAAATCAGAAGAAAACCACTTGATTATTTGCACGAACTTATTCAGCATATTCAAACGAAACGAAATAATAACTATTTAAATAAATGGCAAGTTTCTGGCCATATTATTGAAGATATTCGAGAGCTTTTTAAGTCGATTCATAATGAAAATTCAGAATTTATACGCATTTATTGCTACAATTTTCCATTTGAAAAGTAATTATTTTCAATTTTTTTTTTTAAATCATGTAGCGATACAACTGACATAGGAAGCGCAAACATTTTATCAGAAGCAGTTTTACGTCTGATTATTATAAATTAGTATCACAAAACAATTTCTAAAGTTAATAGTAAATAACTTTAATTCATTTATTAAAACGTGTAGTTACGAACAAAAGAAACAGATTACAAATGAATGTCACCTTAAGAAATCTAAATGTTTGATACAAGATAAATATGATTGTAATATTGTTGTAATAGTCTCTTAATTTGTACAGTACTAATTTCATTTAAAATGTAGAAAAGTGTTTTAATAGCTGGGAAATTGCAAACTCTGATTTCTTTTTAATTATATTATACTACACAAAAAAAAAATATCAACCGAAAATAAAATAATATATTTTACCTCATCCTTTAATAATCAAGAATTCTTAATAATTTCACTATTTCCGAAAAAATTATTAAAAAGCTTTTGTTGAACTGCAAGAAATGATTACTGACACTAAATTCAACAATTATGTTCTTACTATACCGTTTCACAAAACGATTTTCAATTAAATTGTTTTTAACAAGTGCAACATAATTTAATTTTTTTATACTAACTGAATTAAAATGGTTAATGACGATGAACATACATTTAATATCGGCACTTTAAAACGCAAGTATTGAATACAATGAGTTTATTCGTTACTAAAATTGTCGCATG
Source organism: Catotricha subobsoleta (assembly GCA_011634745.2). Lineage (NCBI taxonomy): Eukaryota > Metazoa > Arthropoda > Insecta > Diptera > Cecidomyiidae > Catotricha > Catotricha subobsoleta. The sequence goes on from JAABKK020002874.1 coordinate 1,647, forward strand.
CAAAATAAATATAATTAAATTTGTTTTTTTCTTTCATTGCGTTATCATTTTAATTTTAGATATTATCTGTCATATGACATAAACTCATACACCGTCGCTCAGTATCTTGAAAAATATAATAACGTCTTCTATGTTGTGCGTCAAAAAATATACTGAGAAAGTTTTTTTTTTAGTTGCGTTATCTTAATATATATATATATTTTTTTTTGATTATAAAAATATAACAGAATATGTATTTAATATGGAAAATGTTATTATGCCGTAGGTATCACCTGTTAATTTTTCTATACATATATTTATTACCACCGCTATTATAGTCTTATGCAATAAATAAGATACAAGTACTTGCACAATTACATAGGTATAAATGTGTAGAAATTTGCAGCAGTAGCGTCGTTTAGAAAATTGTAGAACGTATGATTTGGTTAACATAATAATATTATTGTATTCTACTTTATTCGTCATATAGTTTGAAAGTTTTGCAATCCATTTTAATTGAGAATTATTCAGAAAATGTCTGAATTTAAAAATGGAAATTGAAAATTATAGTCAAATGTTTTAGTGCATATTTAAGTGGATAAACAGTCAAATAATTACTTATTACTAGGCTAATAATAATGAAAATAAAATCTGTATATTTATTGTGTTTATGGATGCGGTTTAAACGGAAATATATTAATTGTATGCAAGTACTTATATGGACCGCTTACTATATTTATAAAATTATATAAATTTTTAAATTTTATAAAGAAAATTTATTTTTTGCTTCACGTTAAGGCTTTTAACCATTTATTTCCCTTTAGACTTTTAAAAAATTTCATATGAATTTAAATGTATTTCTAAATAATTATATTAGTTGCTGAAAAATTTACTATAATTGTATCTCACAATAAGAGATAATATGTTTAACCAAAATACTTAATGAATATTTAAATTGAATTGAATGAGAAGGGAAAGCCTTTATTTTTAATTCATTTTTTTAATTTGTACCGATCATTTTAAAGCTAAAAAAAATTTCCTCATCATTACTTTTTCATAAAGAAAATAGACTTATCACAAATGAGAATATACAAATAATGTTATTAGCTTTAAGCAGGGCCTGTTTTAAGGAAAATTTGTAACTGCACCATTCGAAAGAGTGGGGGATGGGGTGTAGCTTCTAGTCGCCGGAGGCGAAAATTTTTGAAGATTTGTTGCTAAAATGTCTATGAAAATAAAAAATGTTATATTTGGAGAAGCCTGTTTGTCTTTGTGGAATGAGTAGAAAGATCAACTGATTGTTGAATAAAAACTGTAGGCCTTTCAAATTCAAATTCGTTTTATATTCATATTTAATATATTGCTTAAAGTGCAAATGACATCTTTTAGGGTGAAGCAAAGTAATGACATCTATCAGTCAACTCGCAAAGCAAATTAAACTCTTGCTTTCAATAATTTCTCAATAATTTTTTGAACTGTATAAAAGTAGATTTGGAGCTGCATTTTGGCTTTTGGAACTACACCTTTTGGACGGAACTGCACGTTAAAACAGTACTGCCGATGAAAAGAATTCATAATTATTTCGGGTTTATGTGCGAAGATTAAGAAAATTTAACAAACTAAATTATTATTGAAGAAATATAAATTTCGTTTCAAATTATGGTCATAATTTTAATAAGAAATAACTTCTTATTTTCAAAGTGATGTAAACATGAATATTTTCTTTTGTAACCAACAGCATAAGTTAATTAATTTATAGAAATTTGACGGCACAAGCGGCACAACGTCGTAAGGAATTAATAATAAAAATAAATAACATACAAAATTATTATATGAAATCGAAAATGAAAGGATAGAAAGCAAATATGCAAAATTTAACAAAATATAGCGTCTAAGTTCCTTTTGATGAATTTATAAGCATAATTGCTTATTAAGGATAATGTTATTACGACTAATTAGTACTTACTTATTCGAACATTTTCAACTATAAACCTTTATTTATCTACTTAATACCTATATCATATAGGCAGCGAATTATGCATAGAAGTAAAAACACGCATTAGCATCGGCGAGAGGGGGCAAAATTCATAATGTATATATAAAGAAAAACCTCTCTAAATGGACCACCTTTTTAAGTGGATCCGTCGACGAGCATCAAAAGTAAAAAATGTATTGATTAGTCTGGTCCATGGACCGAAAGGACCAAACTTCGGTGGCGATCTACTTAGAGAGGTTTTACTGTAAATATCTTGAGATACTATTCATTTTCGTTCATTGTAGTGTACTGTTAAAGGTTGTACATAGAGTAGCTTTAACATTGATTTTAGCGCTACACTTTAATTTTGATGTGTAGAGCACGCGGCAGAAGTGTAGGCTAAAATTTTCATACATGAGATTTCAAAAACTTCAATATTGTAAAATACGCAGTGAAAATAAGATAGTCCACCACTTAATTGGCAACTTGTTGTGTTTTCAACCAGGAGTAAGAGGCGGTACTAATTATGAGTGACGCGGCGTTTACTTTTTCAGTGTAGGTAGGGAGTGAGGAATAGGCTATATAGGCTACAGTATACTAAGGGTATTCCTTTTATTTCATTGAATAAGGCACATCGCCACACATACATACATATTATAATGAATAGCTGAACTGTGTAGCTGACTAAAGTACTGGAGGACAAACAAAGACTCTTATAGCTGAATTGCATAGCTGAATTTTGTACTGGATGACAGAAAATGTCATCGCGATATGCCTTATAATGTTAGAGGTCGTACAGACTGTAGCGCTACATCATGATATGTACTATTATAACACAAGCTATACTCATGTGCAGGGTTATTTGCCTCTCTTTCTATTTCTTGGTGAAGAATTGGTACCATAATGACTGCTGACGGTACCCATGGAAATCGCCATGTAGTTGATGACTGTGGTATACCAAGAAGGTATGTGTTTAAGTATCATGGCGCTACACTCAATTTGTATGTATAGATCACAACATGGGATGTTCTATCTATTGAAATAAAATTCTCTTCTTTACAATAAGATCCCTTATCGCACATTGAACAAATAAATATTAATATGTATTCATTGTTTACATGTCTTCTTATCCAAACATTAAATACTTAATAAATTATATCTACTCTACACATAATTAAACAAATTCAGTATTAATAATTATCAATTGCTTGTTTATATTTAGGTTTTCCTTAAAAAAATAAATAAATGAAAAGGACCAATTTCAGTGGTAGCTATAGAGCATATTAACAGAAACACAAAAGAATTTGAAGACATAAAAGTAGACACTCCAGAACATGCAAAGACATCAACCTCGATATACATGCTATATATTACAATACAATTGTTAGAAAGAAGTGAATTATTATTGTTAGAGACTGGTTTGTATTAAAAGTGTAAAGTCAAGAAATTTTAAAGACGTTAACCTTTCTTTACATATTACCTATTAAATTTTATTTTAAGTTAATGTCAAATCCTTGTTCGTGAGTTTATAATCATATCTTTTTATCAAGAAATGTTCCAAAATTTTCGATCCACTTTGTTTAACTGATATACATATCATCAATTTATTTTCATAGGAAGATGTAGTAAATTGCTAAATTAAGGATTACGCAGTTTTTAAGACGTTTTAAGCAATAGCTCGCTCACATCACCCCTTATAAGAGACTAAACTATGTACTACCAGCGCTTTTAATACAAAATTGGTGCTCAGTTCGTTCACTTTCATGAAAATAATGAAAAAAAAAAAAACTCTAGAGTTTATTGAAACGTTTTCATTTTAAGCTTAGATAAATTGAAGGTTACTAGGAAAAAAAAAACAATTTAATTACACTTTTATCAAAAAAAATAATAATAATAATAATAAAAATTATATTATAGTAATAGATGTGTGCTTTCTATATAATCTAAACAATTAAATATTAGATTTCGTCTTTGATACGTGCAATAAATTCTTATTATTTTTTTGAAAGATTATAAAAAAAAATATATTTTACTCGAAGCATTATCTGTTTCTGATTTATCAAGAAATTATTTCTATATAAGATATTTTTTTTTTATATCTATGCGATATGTTAGTTGTGTCGTCTGTGTAGCTCAGCAGGTTATTCTTGCTCGAAATGAATTTCTGGTATAACTTTTTACAGAATACTTCAATTTTGATCAAATTTTGCATACGACTCAGACGTGACTTGCTCTACCAACGGCTACATACAAGCTATCTTTTTTAACGAACCGTTCAGCTGCTATTTACTGTAAGCAAAGTTTTTAGTTACTTGCTTGATTGCTCGCTATTTACGTTGCTTACAGTAAATAGCAGCTAAACGGTTCGTTAAAAAAGGTAGCTTGTATGAAGCCATTGGTAGAGCAAGTCACGTCTGAGTCGTATGCAAAATTTGATCAAAATTGAAGCATTCTGTTAAAAGTTATACTAGAAATTCATTCCGAGCAAGAATAACCTGCTGAGGGGTCTGCGTGTGTACACCTTATTAACATTATATTATATACATATACTTTAAAATCATTCAGAAAGAAAGAATGATAATAAATATATGTACAAGTATCTAAAGAATGTTGTAGATGCTTTATCTTACCCCTATATTTATTATTCCTAAAATATTTACATTAAGAAATGGGATGGAAATGCTGTACTGTACTGTACAGAAGAAAAAAAAATTAATATAAAATTTGGTTATCATTGTTAGAAAATAAAAATGTTATTAATTTTGTAAATATATTTTTCGTTGTAAAATACATTTTTTTTTTAACACAATTAAATCTGAATTTATTACTTAGAAAAAATCATAATACCAAAAATAGGTATTTTAATATTTAACATTATTTGTTTCCATAGTAAACTGGCACACATTTCAATTCTATTAATAATAACAATGATCCAGATAATATTTTGTAGCACTTACTGTGAGTTAAATATATTCCAATTTATAGAATAGCGCATTGTAATGATTCTTTTATGTTGTTTGGCTTTTTAGATTATTTAAAAAATATCTGTTGGTAACTGTTCTTTGATTGCGTATCATTTTGCTGCTTAGAACAAATTCCAAATTTTAGGTCTATTAATTGGTTACGGTTTTAGTGAATTTTTCGAAAAGATACAAATTCTTATGAGCTTTTATTCTCCTTTCTTTTTTTTTTTGGGGCATATTATCTTTGAAAATACCAGTTTGAAATTTTGCACAAATTTTGTATTGCAAGTAACTAAAAACTAAATTTATAATCAATATAATATAATACCAATCCAAATACATTATCAGTTCATAGAAATGGAGAAGTGTATAGTATAAATTATAAAAAAATTGGAAATTATACTAAAAGATTATTTCTGGCTATTGCAAATTACAGGTAAGGTAACTAAATTCAATTCATGGTACACGTCTTTTGAGTGTATAAATATTGAATACGTAAATAAAATGAATCGACGACATCATATTTCTCATTAAATAAATAAAATGAAAATATTGAAATTATTATTTTGCAATCGAATTTAGTGCAACGCATTTATTTGAAGAAACATTAAAAATAAATATTGTTAATGCAGAAAAATTATATTTTGCAGGAGATGAGAAATACTGATTTAAAACTAAATAAACAAAATAAAAAATTATTATTTTTTGTTTCTATAAATTGTACACCATTATTATTATCATATAACTTTATTATTCTATTTTAAATCAATTTATTTATTTTTCTGTAAAATTTTGTCTTTGGGCGTTATATGGTTTCTGCACGTTAACGACGAAATAATGAGATTTAAAAAAAAAACACTAGAAAAGTAGAAATTGAATAATTTTTTTCAAATTATAAAACAACATTTATAAAAATAGAAATTATGCTTTGTTCTTATATTTGCGGCTGAAATAAATTGTAGAATTCGTGTTATATAAAGGGAAAATGTTAAATGTTAAAGAAAACTTTTTTCTTTTAAATTATGCGTCTTCTTTGTGACTGAGAACAGAAATACATCCATACAATATTTACTGAAAAAATCAAAAATAGAAATTGATATTAATAATGTAATCAGTGAAGAGAGCATCAATTTAAAACTAGATTGAAAAATATTCTGAATCGTAGACAAAATAAATAAACGGAAAATCTTAATACAGGTTTTTTTTTTCATTCACTGTTATAAACATTTTTATGAATAATGATTCTAACGACGACAAAGGTTCTTTGTGATTTTTTACGTATGTATTTAAGATTTTATTTTATTGCATATTTTTTCTCTTCGACATTTTTTAAATAAAGAATGAAACAATTTCTTGTTTCCTTTAAGATTGATTAAGCGATGCAACCATTTAAATTACGTTAATTGAAATTGACATATTCTAGCATTTGTATATTCTTGCAACATCTTTTTTCGTTTGTAAATGCATGTCATGCAACGTGTATTATTTACTACTGCAAATTTCGATACTTCGAGTATACTCAACACAGACCATAAAAATTATTAGGTATTATAGTCAAAAGAAGGTGAAAAAATATACCTATATGATTTTATTACGAAAAACATGTTACGTCTAGTTTGCATAAAAGGCACACGTGAAACGCCTACGTAGAAAAAAATTCAAAAATTATCACATTCAAATTCTAGAAAAATTCAAATAAAAGTATTGTGTAATCCTTTAAGATCAAATAGCTTAAGTAAACTTTAAGAGTGTAAGCCTTAAAATACAATTGAAATGAAATAAAAAAAAAATCTGCTTTGAATTTTGGCAGCTACTTATTTTCCTATCAAAAGTTCTCAATAGGTCTGTATTTTTAAACTCGTATCAATTTCATCTAACAATAACACCCACATATATTTTTGTATTGTGAAAATAAAGAATTTGTTGAAATTTAATAATAACGCATATGTCGTATTGTCGCATAACTATACTTAAATATACAAAATATTGCTGTAACAAAATGAAACAAAAAACTCTTTTTAATAAAATATTGAATCAGTATATTTTTATTCAATTTTGGGCGATATTCCTGCGGAAAATATTTACAAAATCCATATAAGCGAAAATATTATAAATCTATACAAAAACCAAACTTGTTACAGAATGGACGAATTCTGTAAGGAAAAACGGAAAACTAACCATAACCATAACCGTATATCAAAAACTATACCTAATCTAGACTCCAATATACTGAATGAATAATGTATTAAATACATATTATTTTCATACTTAATCTTGTTCGATTGTCCAGATTTATACTATTTTCGTTGGTATGGTTTTGTATGGTTTTCCGTTATGGTATTCAATAGATTATAGGTTCGTTTATTCTATCAGAGTCCCAAAAGGTTTAATTTTCCTAGTTCAGAAATTATTTCTAGTTGTTCGACTAGGTTTTTTTTTGTCGTATTCCACCACTTGCTTTTTTTATATTTTATGCGTCTTAACTTTGATAAAAAATTAAGTCATAAACTTTTGGGAAACGAACCACTCTAATATTCAGGTATGTGCCAGTGGTCTGCATTTTGTATCCATGTACATGGAAATAGTATAATACAATATAATTTAAAAAAAATACACGTATAAGTAAATATTATCAATTCTACTGAGTTGTCAGTTGAAAACAAATATGACAATATTTGTTTGTGGCATAAATAATATAAATAATAAAAATATTTTTAGAAGCCAAGTGGAACGCTCAATATCTTTAGGAAAGGAATCACATAAAATGTTCATTTTGTTATTATTGGAAGAATAATTACATTTCTCCCAAATTGCGAATCAAAGATCTCAGTCGTTCTGCATTTTATTTGTTTAGCATTTTTACTGTCACTATCTACACAAAATTTCTTTCACTTAGGATTTCTTAAAATTGATATTTAAATGGATTTTCTTAACAAGAAATGGGGAAAATAAATTTCGCAAAATCCTTTTTAGAGGTTTCCATTAAAATATTTTTTTTTTAAATAAGATTATGCTATATATCACAAGATCATCTATTGCATATTCAATTTAATGGATGCAAAATAAATTCTATGGACAAAGGACAAATAAACAATAAAAAATGAGTGTGCATTAATTTATTTTTCTACTGAACAATTTTTGAAACAGTACTTACTTGGTATATTCATAATTGAATCGAGATATTATTAGATTCGTGGTAACTTGTAGGTGGTACGCTCCAATGTAATTTAATTGAGAACAATATTTATATATATTTATATTAGATTATGAATATACTATTAAAAAAGTCTAAAATATGAAATTTTGATTTCACAAATATACAGAAAAAAAAACCGAATGAAATCCATATATAGTATATAAAATCCAATTTACTTAATATTTTGTGTATTTTTTTTTATAAATTGGATTTGTGGAAATTAATTTGAAATTTTAGCATATATGTAATTACTAGGTGACATTCAATAGAGTAACACTAAAATTATACCAGAGATCAGTCGGGTATCCGAAATACCGAAAATATAGTTTCGGGTCTGACCCGACCCGAAAGTTTCGGATCGGATAATACCCGAAACTTTCGGGTCGGGTATTATCCGATTCGAAATTCTCGGATTTATAATATGAACCATTCGGTCACGGGTTATCCGATGAAGGATTTCAGATATTTCGGATACCCGACTGATCTCTGCATTATATATATACAAATACATATTTATGTATAGTTGTATAGCATTCTTTAATCAAAATCGCTTAATATTCAAATAAAATGTAATTTGCGATCATTTGAAAATAAACAACATATAGATTTTATTATATTCAGTAGTGAAATATTGCATTCTAGCTCTTCTATCATGTTGTGTGTAGGATGTAGTTATTAAAAATTTCACATACATACTTGCTAATAAATAATAATAAAATAAAACACAAAAATTATTTTGAAATAAAAAATGTACAATACAAACAAACATGCAGGTTAAATCCTACTTCTAAACACCCCAAATTAAATGCAGATCTGTATAAAATTAAAATATGAAAGAATGAGCGAAATATATATGATATCATGTTACATATACTTGAACTGCCTGTCACCCGCTGGTAATAATCAATAATCAATAATGTTTTAATTTTATTTTATGTCGTTTTTACTTTATTTTTTTAAAAAAAATCAAGTACTAACTTATTGGTTTCGAATTTTTTCTTCTTCATAAAATTGAAGTCTTGTACATATTGGTAGCTTACTTATTTTTTCTAATCAGTTAATGATTGATAGTTAGTATACGGCTGCTATAAATTTAATAAAAATGTCTAAAAAAAAAACAAACTATTTTTCTGTTTTAATATGCAAACATTAATAACATCACAAAACATCACAAATCATCAAAATAAGAAATTCGACTTTTTTTTTGAAGATACGGTTTTTAGCCTCTGAGTTATTTTTGAGATACTGTTTTCTAACTTATGACGACAATATATCAAGTAAATTGTTTTCAAATTATACCTTTTTACATGTCATATTGTTCACTGAAAGAAATTTTACGAAATAACTTCATACATTATAAATTTTATCGAAATATAAATGTGAACCGTATTGTGATGTGAAAATTAAAATAATATGATTTGAATAGGTTCACTGATTAAAGGTATTTCGAACCTTTCTAAAATATTCCTTCTATTCACATTATTTTTCATCCATGCAAAAAAAAATTGATTACTCTTTTTTTAATATTCCCCTTTTTGCTTCATTTTTTAACGAGAGAACCGCATTTTAAGTTTTTTTACTTAAAAAATAATACAAAAAAAAATGTGTGATTTTTTGAAATTTCTATTCGTCTCAACAAAAATAAGGTCGTGTACCAATCCTTTGGTAGCTTTAAGCGTTTAGTTTATGCTTCGCTTGTTTAAACAAAAAACAGGCGTTTTCCATTGAGAGTTCCATATTCTCTGTACATATTTTTATTTTATATTTTAATAATAAGTTGGCTACTGTTTAAATTAAACAATGGTTCAGACAAGTAATAAAAATGGTGCCTTTATATGCTATGCCCTTTGTTGCCTTAAAAAAAAGTTTCTATTTTTTTTGGGGCAAAAATAAGATACAAATCACCATAAAAATTCTTATAAATAACAGATGAAGCAGTGTATAGAAAGTATTGCTGTTTGTTATTTCTTTGTGTTTTTTTTTTTGTCCTTTAACCAAATGGCTATGTATTTGATGGGAGGATGCCAAAAATATGTTTTATTTCAATATAAAATTTGTAAATAAATTCAATTCTTAATAGAAAGTGTGATAAATTGTTACTGCGTCATATTATGCTGATACCAACTGAAAAGATGTATACTGTTTTCGACGTCAAACGCAGGTTATTGAAAAGTTTGTCAGTTTTTAGAAGAAGTTGTAAATATAAAGTTTTGATTTTATAAAAACTGAAGGCAATTCAATTTATTTATTAAACTTAGGTGTTTATGTGAAATTTGATAACCTTCCGCGAATAATTCGGAAATCTTTAATTATATTCTTATATTTCTTAATTACGAAAATTTTTCCATTTTAAGATTTAATTTAAATTCTAAAAAATGTTGAAAGTAAATTGAAGTGGGCACCTATTGAACTTGAAACATGTTAATCCCGGTAATTGTATTTATCAATCAAATTACGTCTAACTGAATATTATTCAATTACATAGTATAAATAAGATTGAGTAAACATTGGATCAATGAAAACGATATAAGTTTTAATTTCAGATATGAACTTAATTAATATCAACAAGAATCTAAGAGATTAAATTAGAAAATTGGAATAAATGAGTGAAGTTATATGGGGCCACGGCGAGGCTGGTCTTCAAAATCAGATATAAACCGTCATGAGGTACGGAGGGGTAGAAAAATTACTTAAAATTTGGAAAATATTTATGGATGGTCCCTATATGGATAATATCCATTAGATATAAGTGGAATTAAAAGTATTTTTAGGATTAGATTGCTTATAAGGCTTAATTTTCTTTCCATTTATTTTACGATCTGTTTTATTAAATTTATATAAAAAAAATTTGGTAAAATGCTATTATTATATTGTCATCAAACGCATATGAAAAAAAAAATGAATTTGAAGCGATACTGAAATTAATCTCGACAATCAAAGAAGGAAGAACATATACATTTATACAGAATGTAATGAGCTAAATTCATATGTACGTCTTTGATGTGTAAAACAGACCTATTGCTACCGTGCAAGCATATTTATTGAAAATAAACGGTGGAGTGCTTTTGACAGTGAATATACGAAACGCACCAAAAATAGGTACAAAAACCTGTCTATCAAACAATATAACAAGCAACAACATAGGAAAAATAAGAAAACCTGTTTTATTGTCATTGTTTCTATGAAAATAAAGTAAATAAATGGGTAAGTATGTAAGTAGGTTTAATATAAAAATTCAAACGTTAAGAGCATTTTCTCGAAATGCCAAATTTTCATTCAAGTTTTTTTGTACAATGAAAAAAAAATTCGCAATAAGATGTTATAGGAATGTACTCATTTTATCATTTTGAATTTTATTTTTATTACATATCTCTTTATTTGTTAATCGTTGACTTTATTATAATCCTCAGGCATTGTTTTACTGCCCCCGGGTTTCATCGTTCTTCGTCACCACCAGAAACTAGACATATATCAGTGTTGCAGCGGATTCTTACTGGAACGATTCGCGATTTGTGGCAACTACTGCTTATATATTGATCAAAATTTCAAAGGTTCAAATTCCAGGATTAGTGCCTGGTTTTCTGACATTTAGTTAAATTTTATCAAAACTGTAGATAGATGTCGTGAGATAACCGAGAAAAATGAATCAGTTTCCGTAGATCTTACGGAAATATAACAACCATACTAAAAAGAACGAATAAATACAACATTTTCATTTTCAAATTTATTTTTCAGTTGGATCTGTTTTGAGAATATATTATTGAAATGTAATTGATTGAAATACATTGACACATTTTACTTTTACGTCGATCTCATGTAAGCAACTATTAATATTTGAACAATTGTAAACAATTCAGTTTTGATAAAGTGTAAAGGATAACGACATTTATTCGTGTTATAAATTAATATTATAGAATAGAAGTTACATCAGATTCGTACCTGTACCTGTAATGTTTGGTTTTGATGAAATACGGTTGTGTTAATGTATGAAATAATTTTGTAATAACGATTTATGTTGAAACTTTTAACATCTTTTTTTGTTTTATGCTTAATTCAGGCTGGAGGAAAGTAAGTAATCAGAAACATAATAAATCTATTTAAAATGAAATTATTGACAAATCTATAAGTATCAAACCCACCATACTCAATATGTTGCGTAAATATATAGAAATTAATGACTTACACATTCAGTGTATTTGCTAAAAAACCAATATTAAAATTATAAATAGTCATATTTCCAAGTCTGAATTACTAAATTGACGACACATTTAAATATAAATAAAAAAAAGTAAGTTCAATAATAAATGTATTCTTTGTACTTAATGTTGTAAGTGTCAAATTTTTGAAGATTCTGTCATCATGACGACCAAATTCTTATTTATTTTAGAGATAAAAATTATTTTATTTTTATTTTACGTTGGCAAACTCAATGACGGTAATGCAATTAAAATTCATAGGAATTCATGAAATTCATGTTTTATTTTTTTATTTTTTTGCATACTAGAAGAAATATTGTAACTATGTAATACTTCAAAAAAACGTGCACCAAAAGCTTTTATATAAGTAATCATTTTTGAACTGTATTTAAAATAGAGAAATCATAATATTATTTTAAATTTAAATTCTTATAAAATTTTCTTGTTTTTTTTTCTTCCGTAGATTCATATTCAGGTAATAACTATATGCGTAGATTTGTGATTATTTATTGCAATACAATAAATATTTACTATTTTTCTCAACATCGTAAAAACAAAATACATTTGGAAACAAGCTGACGAACATCTGGATTTTAACACAAAAATATTCAAATAATTCAGCGCAAATAGAGTTAAGTGTTAAAATAATATGTCTGGCGCTTATTTCTTGTTACCCTTGTATATAACGTTCAGTTTATTTTTGTGATTAAATGTTGTTATCACATGTTGGTAGAACATGGGTTACAAATAGGATTTATTTTGTTAATTTGTATGTTGTTAATTATTATTTTATGAGTGTAGGTACGCCCATTAAATTCGTATATATTAAATCGTTTATTTACGTTTATCAATAAAAAAAAAAAACCATTCGCATGATAGCACCTAAACCAAAACAATTTATATATAACATGATATTAGTATAGTATTTAAATAAAAATTCAAAATAAAAAAATCCACGTGTGAGGTATTTTTAAATATACATTAGTTTTGTTGATATTTTACTAACTTAAGAGTCCTCTATAGACTAAAAACATTGTTTTTAGCATAATAAATAATCGGCTAAAAATGTAATAAGAATATATATATACTGATCGAATATATATGGCAGAAAATAATAGCAAATAAAATTAATTTGTATATGAAAATTAGTTAGATTTGAGCATCTTAGTAATATGTATAAGTAAAAGGATAAATAAAATCAAAAATCGCAATAACATTTCTAGCTATAATATTTCATTACCTTTCAAATTGATATAGGCACTTGTACAAAATTTTATCGTTTTATACATCACATAATAGTCAGATGATTTCATTACCTTTCCAAATAATATAGGCACTCCTAAATTTTACTCTTTATGCCACTTTTTAAAATAAAAAGCTATTTTTTTTTTTTTTTTGGAAATTTGATATAGAGTACTCTTATGAACCCATTTGAACAGTTTTATGTTGAAAAAAATATATGTATGTAATTGATACTTACTTACAACACGTGCCTTTTATTATTGCATAATTTTTAACGAAAAAGATATTGATTTTAATTTTTTTAGATTATAATGTTTTTCGAAGTTTTTTTAAGAAAACAATTTATTTGCACAGTAAAAATAATTATTTGCACAGTAACCAAAACGGAAAATCCTACAATATTTACCGTTAATCATATTTTGCTCTTTGTCAAATGCCTTCAGAAGGCTTCTGAGGTCCATCTTGGTCACAAAAAGTGATATTTGTAGTTATCGTGACAATTTTAATTTTTTTTACTGTGCAAATAATTATTTTTACTTTGCATTTCATATTTTTTTACTGTGCAAAACATAATTTTCTACTGTGCGTTTAAATACCACCCTTTTTTTAATGCTATAACTACTAAGAAAACGCTCCATTCCATTTTTATTGAAACTACAAGCGATATGAGGTTTAAAAGTCTTGACAGCTATTGTTCAAAAACATATCAAATTTATTATTATAATATCTATATATAGGAATACCTCAGAAGCAACTTAGAAATGATTTTTTCGTGTCTCGTATGTAAATTATTTCTAATGCCTTTCAATTCACAAAATTATTCCTGTCATTTGGCATTATAATTTGTAAGGGATGCCCCTGAGCTTCTTTGTACATTCAAACGATATAAATAAATAAATAAATAAATTACTTAATGATAAATTTTTATGAACCAATGCATTTTGCTTGATTGAATTGTTTATTTTCTTATTTTTATTATTATTATTATTTTATTATAATTATAACTAATATTGGATAATTTATATGACCAAAAATATGGATCTCATACAACACTTATTTATTTCATTAATTAATTGGTTTCGTTAAAACTTTCAATAACAAGTATTTATTTACTGTTGCTAATTGTCGAAATAAGTTGCTGGCACTAATTTACATTTCATACATTTTATTTATTATTTTTTGTTTAATTACTTTTTCAACATGCGGCTATTAAATCTTAAATGTAATATTTGATGCGTAAGATTTATGTCTAAATTATAATATATCTACTTGTGTGCATTACTGTTTAGGATAGGTAAGCAAATTTTTGTTTACAATGCATATTTAAAAACACTAATCATTAAAGATAGTTTTTAAAAGTATCAGTAATCATTTGTATCAGTAATTTTTATTAATTATATTTATCGACTTATCGTAATTATATTTTTCATTTTCAAATTCTATAAAGTTAAAGTAAGTATAGTCAATGGTATTTATGTTTCATAAGTTCGTTATTCCATATAGACAGATATCGTGAGAATTTAAGATTAGAATTTATTATGCGAATTGGCGTAACTTCTAAACGGTTGCTCGTACAGAAAATAACATAAAATGAAACTTCACCTATTTTTAGAGACGAACATTTTCGTTTTACAAAATTTCTATGTACGATCCACCGTTTAGGAATTATACCAATTCGCATGTTAAATTCTCAACATAAATTAATTTATTCTTTAGAATTACCATGCGGATGGGCTTAACTTTTAAACGATGGATCTTACATAAAAAGTTTGTATGAGAGAAATGTTCGTCTCTTAAAATAGGTGAAGTTTTATTTCCTGTTATTTTTTATATGAGCAACCGTTTAGAAGTTACGCCAATTCGCATGATAAATTCTCATCATAAATTCTCACGATATCTTTCTATATGGGATAACGACCTAATAAAAATAGGTATATCTCGTTTTTCATATACAATCAATATTCATTCATATCTTATTATAAGATGATATAAGGCCTTTGTTAAGATACAAAACGACAATAAAAAAATAAAAAAAAATAATAGTTATGTGGAAGTTTTTGGTAAAGGTGTAGGAAATGTTTCAAGTGTAAACGTTTAATGAAAATTTCGTACAACGTAATTATTGAATATAAATTAAAGAGGTTAATTAAAAACATCTATCGTCAAATGTGTTTCCATAAATTAGTCGACTGGAAAACGGGCCTATAAAACAAAATGAAATCTTACTTTCTATTCAAATTCATATTTAATACGAAAATCTCTTTTATTACAATATAATTAGTTCGAAGAAAATGTTTGCTGTCAATTTGAAACAATTTATTTAATAACACAGTTTAATATTCTGTTGGGAGTGGTCAAAAGTGTGCAAATGGAAAATATTTTTGACTAAATTATCATCAATTATTTTAGGTCTTTGAAGTATTTTTACACTTAAATCTAAAAATATTAAAATAGTAATGAATGTAATTATTATAAGGAAAATCAAAAAGATAATAAGCGTTAACTGTTAACGCATCTATTGCACATACAAATTTATAAATATTTATAAATAATATAAACTAAGTGATTGTATGCATTGCAACCTCAAAACTTAAAATCTAATAATAAGTTGTTGCTCGTAAGTTGTTTTTGTAAATAAAAGAAACGAATTATCAAAACAAACGCTTACATATTATCTACACAAAACGCAATTATACTAAAATATATCTAATTTTATTTGCAATAAATGATTAAATTAAAAATATTGTTTATCGACCAACACATTAATAAAGTTCAAAAACGTTATAATTATTATTACTACATGTTTACTCACACACACGTTAGACATTGAAAGCCAATATTGAAATAATAATTTTAACAAAAAAAAAAAAACAACGTAGTCAACCCGGGTAAAAATTTACTTTACGTGACTTTCTTTTACGTTATGCTACTTTATACATACTTCATGGCTACTTTAATATCATCTAAATTGTAACGTCACGTGAAGTTATTCTGACGTAAAATTAACCAAAATTTTGATTTTTGTAGTCATATAGGTATTCGTAACGTATTCTTAAAGTAAATGATTTTTCCTGTATTTAAAATACACTACGATTTTTAACGTAATTTAAAGTAATCTCAATTTTGAGTTTTTGATGTACTTTAAGTACTTTATGAGTTCTTGAACTACGTTAATTTTACGTCAGAATAACTTTAAATTACTACACAATACATTTTAACAGCTTCACAACTATGAAGTAATTATAAATTATCTTGAAGTATTATAACGTCTGTTGTTATAAAGTATGAAGTTTTTTGTGAAGTTTAGTAAAGTACTTTTTTACCCGGGAAGTTACATATACATACATATATAGGTATATTATTGTTGCGCTGTGTATAAATGTCATTATGAACTTGACAAGAATTATTTTATATTGATTTCTAGGTAAAAATTTATTGAAATATTTTCTAATTGCATGATGATGTCTAGTTACAGAATCTGAAATTATGTTTGCATTGAAAAGTTAGATATTTCAAAAACTATAAGTCGGATCGTTTAAATGTAAAAGTAGTATTGTCACTTGAGACTAGCACTTTTTCTGAAGAAAGTAGAAAAAGTGTTAGTCTCATCGAAAGTGAAAAGACGATCCGACTTATAGTTTTTGAAATATCTTCGATTAAGGGTGTAAAGTTAAGCGGACAGTAATTTACAAAAAAAACAAACACTGCGATGACCGATTTCTTTTAGTAAATAGAAGAATGTAGTTATATGCGTTTTAATATAAATATGAGCACAAACTAAATATAAAAAAATTAGTCCAGAATGAAGAAAATTCCTCAATGAAGAAATGGTCCAAAACAAAGCAATTCTTCCCTTTGGAATTCTACTTTATATACTTTTTTTTATTTTTTTTGTTTCATCACAACACAACATTTTATTTTGATAAAATTGATTGTCTAGAATAAACGACATTTAATCTATAAAACATATAAGTAATTTTCATAGTTTATTTTTTATTTACTTTTATTTTATAGATGACAGCATATGTAATATATAAATGTGTCCATCATGTGTATAAGCGCGTTAGACTCATGATGTATTTCTTTTCAATTATGATATGATATCTAAATAATATTTATTTATACCTGTCATTTCATAAATTATTTGATGAAAAAATAGCAGGAACTAATATTCAGCTATAAAAAAATTTGAAAATATCTTTTTCAAGAACAATAAAATATGACACGATAATAAATAGCATTTAAAATAGGAGTGGTATTTTCACATTTGCTCCATTAATGTACCATTCGTATAGTGATAAAATGTCTCTTTTGCATATTCTACATAGGCCTAACCCTGAAATTATCTATAAATATTTACTTAGTTTAGATTTCGCGAAAAGGTAATTTCCCCAATGTCAATTCTAAGACATAAACAATATTTTCTTTTATAATTATAAGTTTATGCACAATTTCGAACGATATTGGTTCCGTTTATTCTTAAGTAGACAATTTGATATTTTTATTTAATTATTATGTAATTTTTCGTACAATAGCATATTTATAGTTTTACTCAGTAATGTTGTTTTATTTCGTTTTTGAGAAACAAAAAAAAAAGGAAAGTAGGTAAGTACATAAGAAATTGGTTTCGTGATTTTTTTTTTCATTCTTGTGCATTTTTTTTGTATTTTTGGTTTAATTTTTATTTTGGGACAGGATATTAGCAACAATCAAAAGACGCAGAATTTAATTTTCGTGAAAATATTTATGTCTTGATTTTGTTTATGTGGGTTTTGTTGTTGAGACCCAATTTTTTTTTTCTGAGAATGAAGTTGAGAAAAACATTTATATTTACAAGAGCATCTAATTCTGTGTCTGTTGGTAAGATTCCTAACAGAAATGAGGTAGTGTACCAATACCAATTGGCAGATTGTTTTTTTTTTATAAATAAATATTGGATAATTTTAATACTGCTAATAACATTTTCGATTACTTACTAGAGAGTTGGTTAATAAAATAATACTGTATGAATTTTAATCCTTCTCTTAAATAAAAGTTTATTGAATAAAATCAATAATTAAACGCAGTAAGTAACTAGCCTTTGATTTGTTTTATGTTCGGTATGTCGAAAATTTTCAATAATTTAGTTATTCATATTCTTTATAGATAACACAAACTGATATGTAATAACTTTTTAAATTACGTTTTAAATTCATTTCGAATTTTCTTCATTTTACATAAATATTTGCTTTTCTTATAATAATAAAAGTTTCGATTAATTCATATTCACAGATGTTATAATAAATGTTAATACTTAATATTTACAATATAAATGATAATATTCTATGGTTGCAAATATCAAATGGAAAGCGTTATATTAAAAATAACAAAGAGAACACATAATAGAACATTAAAATATATATGACTTCATATTGTAAAATGTATAACAAAATGATTTAAAAAATCTTATGGTATGCCTATATTTCAAAGGTATTTATTTATTTAGTATAAAAGTAGTCTTATATCTTGTATATAGATACAATATATATGTGTGATTATTTATATAAATAGTACGCGATGCATGTATTATTAGGGTGACGTTTTTTTTTTGTATGGAAAAATAAAAGTTAAGTTTCGAATTTCCGAGTTGCTTGTTGTTCATTTAGTTTCTCGCGGAGAAAAATCATTGTACAGCACACTGAATTACAGGCTGATTGCAGTGTAGAACAGCCTGCGGATATCAATTTTTGGTTCTAAATCGAAAAGTGGTGCAGCATTTTTTGAAATTTCTATCTTTTAATTTAGAAAAACTGAAAGTATTTTATAGCCAGTAGGGTTCAATGAGCTCACGATACAAATTTGGATACGTTGGGTATATTCGTGATTTTTTTAAAAAAAATGTTTTTTTTAGATTTTTGTAAAATTTGCAATTTACACTGATTATTTTTTTCTAAGAAAAATAAAACCGAAAGTAATTCACTACAAAAAACTAAATTAACAACAAGTCCCAAGGAAATACGAATAATCAAAAAACAATTGTCACCCTAACGCATTATAAATATAGGTACATTTGTATAAACATACACAACAAACCATTTAAAACAGCGTGTTTTATAACAGTATTAAAACTGTTTTAAGATAATGCTGCAAAATAGATTATCTAAAATAGTTTTAAAACAGTTTTAAAATTGATAAGTTAAACTTTACAATTTTATATTTGTTTCTATAAAACTACTTTAAGAGAGAATTAAAAACCGTCCGAAAACCGTTTTAAAATTGAATAGTTAAACTTTACAATTTTATAATTGTTTCTCTAAAACAACTTTATGAGAGAATTAAAAACAGTATAAAAACAGTTTTAAAATAGCTTTCTCAAAACAGCTATATAATTATATAGCTGTTTTGTAAAAGCTAATTTTAAAACGGTTTTAAGATAATGCTGAAAAATAGTATATCTAAAATAATTTTAAAACAGTTTTAAAATTGATTAGTTAAACTTCACAATTTTATAATTGTTTCTATAAAACAATTTTAAGAGAGAATTAAATTAAATTCGGATAACGGTAAAATTAGAATAAAAATATTATTAAATTAATATAAGTTAAATAAAAAAAACAAAAAAAAAGTTAGGTGTTATATGAATTCGAACCCACATTTTGTCAAGATCCAGATAGCACAGTGCACAGCGAAGCAGACAATCGAACACGAGGTTAAGTTGCAAGAAGTCGAACGAGTACTTGGATGGGTGACCGCAAAAATGTGACAAATAAAAAAATAAAAAAAAAAATTTATTTCTTTTAATTTTGTTTAATCTGTTTTAAAACAGTTTTATATTGAGTTTTAAATTAGATATACTGCTGTTTTAAAATTGTTTTACTGTTTTATAGCCCAAATCGTATGGGCTGAAACAGTTATAAAACTGTACAAAAACTATTTTAAAACTGTATATTTTCTAAAACAATCTCTCTCAAAACAGTTCAGAAACTGTTTTAAGAGCGTTCTCTGGGGTGGGTGGCTAACCTGTGTATTTATTTTTTTATGTTGGCTATCGTGACTGAATTTTATATGTAAATGAAAATAATAAATGTCATACTTAAGCAAATATCATATTAGTATGAGTAAATTAAATTCAAAATGGCCGTCCGTAAAATGAGAAAAATGGAAAATACATGTTTTTGTTCTGTTTGCTTAAAGATTACAAATTAATAGAATATAAAATTAAAAAAGTAACTTTAGGGTCCCGTATAAATATCTTTTATCTTAAAAATAGTTCTAAAAATATTAAATTTGGTGCGGTCATTATGCCAGGTTTAAAAGCAATTATCGAAAAAATAGCCTTAGGGTCCCGCAGGCATTAAATTCTTCTTTCTATTAATTCATTAATAATTAAAATTGGTTCAGTAAATAAGTCAGAATAGGTGCATGAAAATAGTGAATTTATCGCAAAACCCCAGAGAACGCTCTTAAGGTACCTTTTTGTTTGTTGTGATACTGATACTACACTCGAATATATGGTGAATTTATTTTAATAAATTGCATTAGAAAAATTTTATGAAATAGAAATAAATTTCAATGTATATGTAAAAAATAAGTCTAAAGTAAAACAGACCTTAACATTTTTAATTTTATGTGTTGCAAAAAGAAATGTGAAACAAAGAACGAAATATAAAGAAGTTAGAATTTTTGTACAGACAACAAACAGACATCTTTTATATATTCGTATTATAAAATAACATAATAAAAGGTATATAATTACATTAATGGCTTTACTACTCGATTTTCGTTTCATATTTTACAAATTTATAAATTGGCTTTTCAATTTTAAATTGAGAATTAAATATAAATCATATGAAATAGGGTAAAAGTAAGTAATATTATGTTTTAAAACCGATATTATTATTTGATCGCCTCAAAAACAAAATACCACCTAAAATACAAAACTGATCGCCGAGGACAATTTTCCATTTAAAAAGGGAAATTTAATCGAATGTAATTAAATTGTCAAAATTAACAAAAAATATAATTTCGCCAGTTTTAAATAAGACTTAAACGGATTTTTAATTTCAGGCGATCACTTCTTGTATTTCGGGCGGTAATTTTGTTATCTATATCGCTCCAATATATCTACTTGATGCAAAACTGTGATATCAGGATAATATCGAATTAATAAAAATGCCCCGCTATTAATATAAAATCGAGAAGTAGGTACTCGCGAAACCAGGGGTAAAGAATCTATATCGAAATCGATGATGATACTCTTTTTCGCCAACAATCCTATGTAAAACTCCTATCGATGGTTATTAGAGATTTATTTGAGAATAGTATACACATCATCAAAATAGTGATATCTATCCAACATGAATATCAGATATATAATTCCACAAAATCTATTGTTTAATTTTAATTTAATATGATTTTTTTTTACAAATTATTAAATATTTAATTCCATGAAAATTATTAAATATTTAATTCCATGAAAATTATCGCTTGCAAATATTTATATTTGATATATTATTTTTTTAAAAACCGATAAATTATGGTCCATTTCATATAGAGTCAATATAAACAGTCGCAATATTAATAACAAAATGTATATATACTTATGGATCATACTCCACGCTCCAGTCATATTTAAATATATACCAGATTTTCATAAATAAATATATTATTAAAAAAACTAAAATAAATATTTGTGTGTAATCGAAATAGCCAATACTGATAATACTATATATAAATATATAATGACATATGCGTCAAATCAAGAGAAACGTTAAACCATTGAATAAATAGAAAATATAGAACAAATATAATATATATAACGTCATCAACATCAGTAAATATATTGAAATTCTAGCGAGTTGAAATATATCGTATTTAAATAATATTTACGTATATCCGTCATAAGAAAGATTTGATCTCTAACATCAAAATTTTAAATATCTTTTGATGACTGAAATAATTTCAGCAATGAATTATTCATTTATTTATAAAAGAAAAGAAATTTTTCAATAGAATTAAAAGACATGCTGATAATCAAATTATTACCTCTTTTTTCTTCTTGTTTCCTATGTATCCAAATTCAAGCGAATATATTAATCAATTAATATCAGTTATCAAAGCACAATAAAAATAACCTCGGTTTTCTTTTCTTTTTTTTCTTTATATCAAAACAAACGATTGATCTTCTTGTTTAATAAATTATTAATGTTTGGTGTTGATTTATTTATCACTTTTTAAAAGTTGAATGTATTTCGTGGTTATAAATTTAAACCAACTATTTCGAAAAACCAATGTTTTTATGCAAATAAACAGTAACTTGAAATTATTTTATTTCATTTAAATACACAGAAATTATTGAAAAATATTATTACAACACATTCATGATGAAAAATACTTAATTGTTTATTATAATTTTGTAAAAGAAAAGTTATTTTATAGCAGAAGAATAAAAAAATAATAATTTGATTATATTAAAACTTTATGACAAGAAATAAATAAATAAATAAATAAATAAATAGAAAATTTAAAATAAATATTGAATAATAACTAAAAAATTTATTTGCTCTCGCAATACTTAAATACTTTACAAAACGTAAAGTAATTATTATAAAAATTTATGAATATGTATTTTAAAAATATAACGAATTAATTTTATTTCACGTTTACTTTTATTTCAATTAGATGTACAGCAACGAAACCACCATACATGAACTACGTCTGAAATCGAACTAATCGCACATTGCTATTATCAGCGACAGTATTTCATGAATGAATTGAAAATTTTGGATGTGATACTACATGTTTTAAGATCAATTCACAATATATTTTTTTTTTCCTATGCGCATGTTCGGCATTTAAAGTGAATATTTGAATTCTGTTTACGAAACGTGTTAACATCAGTTTTTTTTAGTTTAATTGTTATTTAGTGAAACTTTCTTTGTAAAATATATAACTGTATTATTTATTATTCTGTTATATAATATTTAAATTAACATATTAACCTAAAGCTAACAAATTACTAAATTGGGAGATGTATTGCTGCCATTAGAAAGCTTTCGTATTTGGCCTTCCAATTTATGCAACATGGTTAATATATTTCCTTTATATTATAAGCAAGTTTTCTTCCAATAAATTTTTAATGTTGCGCCTGAAACTGTGCTCTCTGAATGAACAGAATACCATCAAAATTTGTATAAATAATTAAATGATAAAGCAAATCAATTGTAATTTTCCACAATTAATGAAAATATTAAATCTTGATTCAAATGTTTGCGATTTAATGATGAGTGATAGATGATGTGTGAGTTCACTGAACAATTCCCACATATATTAGTGACAACTGTTGTATTTTATATCAACAGTCTATAAAACAATCATAAGCTGTAATCCTTGCAAACTGAAAATAATTTTTTATTGAGGTGTGAAGAAATATCTTATTATTTAAATATAATTTAAAATCGATAAATTACCAAGCAGAATTATAAAAATATTTTAGCAAGGTATGAAATAAGCCCACACACAAGTAGAAAATAATCAACTAATATTAAATCAAAATATATATAGAATATACAAGCGAAATACCATTTCATCGCACAGAAAACATGTAGTTCTTTTGATAAACCCACATTTAATCAGCATTATGCGTTGTGCTAGCGTATATATATTAAGAATAAAATGATAGCACATGGATTTAGTCAGAAAAGCAAATTCTTTTTTGTAAGCTTAAGCGGTAGGTTAGTTTGATTGATATATATTGACTTTATAGTTAGCTTTGCGCCTTGGGTAAGGTATATATTAAATGTAAGTTAATATCACCTGAAGTTGCGGTTTTTTTTATATTGAAGAAATATTAAGGGAATTCATTTAATTAAGTGTAGAGTTGTATGATTGTATATACTGGTTAATGGTAGTATTTCAGCTGGTATCACCAATTTTTGTATTAATTTTCAAAACAGGTTTTAACATGTCTCTAAATTGTGACAGAACTTGATGCAGAAATTTATATTGGTTATTCGTAACAGAAATTATCTATGTTAATTATGGGAATCATAAAGTATACTTCTTTTACATTAGTGTAACGCGATTCCATATAATGTCTATAACTTCAAATTTGACTGAGAAATCATGTCATTGAAACTGTCAGAACCGAAACATAAAATTTTTCACTCTCATTATACTTTATCCATAAGAAATATATATCAAAATAAATTATTAAAATGCAAAAATAAATGTCAATTGATAAGTTTTTAGTGTTGATTATACAAAGAATTTATATATAAATGTATATAGATGATGTTTTGTGGTTTATTTTTAATTCTATGTTTTGTAAATTTTTGTAAATATGATAGGTAACAAATAATAACAAATCTTTTCTTCTTCTTCGATTCTATTATTCGAATTGTCCTATTTTTTTTTTTTTTTTTTGAATTGAATTTATTATTAAAGTTAATATAATTATATAGTTTTAATTTAATTTTATGTTAATTTCTGTAAATTAAATTTAATATTTTAATGTAAATATTCCAATAAATAAATAAATAATTCGAAGAATGTAACTAAAAAGTATCAAAAAATGTATTTGAAAAAAGTATCGAAAATAAAGTATATCGAGAACAAAATGCTGATACCGATACTTTTCATTAAAGTATTAGTATCGGTGACACGTGAAACTAAATTTTAAAATTTAATATTTTTAATACAATTGACTGAGTTAATTTCATAACATTGAACGCTTGTAAAATAAATTTTAATATTTATAATTTATTTTAATTATACCTTTGGTTCAATATATATTATCACTATATTATATACTTATACACATTGAAATATTGTGGTATTTATTTTTGTTAATTAAAATATTAATTAAAAGATAAACAGAATTATAAATATAATTGAGTAAAAATATTACTATAAAAAAAATTAATTAATCTTATTGTGTCTCAATAACAAATATTTATCTGTAAGTACTTCGTTTCTTTACCGAAATATCGATTGTTCATAAGTACTTATATAAATTATTACAAAAAGCATTTGAAACTCAGTTTAATTTTTGTATTTGTTCATTATCATTTATTTGTATTTGATGTAGTTGCAAAAATAATGACACCAGCTTTTTTAAATATTTATTAAATTTTGTACGATCAACAATTAATTATCTGAAAAATGAAATGAATGAAATCAACATATGATGAATGTAAAATATCACATATGCACATTCTGCAATAATTTTTTTAGCCAGTTGGGAAATTTAAATCAACATTTCAGTATTCGTACGGGAGAGATGCATTATTTCTGCTTTTATTGTGAAAAGAATGTTTAAAATGTTTAATTTATGATTGCTCTTTCTAAGGTTGCTTAGATTTTTTCGTGTTATTCAAATGGTGATTGTAATATAATGCTTTTACTTATTATTACAATAAATTATTAAAATATAGAGTACATTGCCAAATAGAAATTGCATAAATAATTATACTTAATTTTTAATTCAATTAATATTACTGATTATCAACTAAGATAAATGTTGTATTCGAAAGTGAAATCAATCATTAAGATCGCATTTTCATACAATTTCAGGCTGCTCTTCAAAATAATTGTAAAAATATCGATAAGATTATATGCAAAGTCCTTGATTCTCTGTAAATTGTTAATTTTATTTTTATGAAATGACTAAATAAAAGGTAAATAGTTGTATAATAGTGCAATGTTAAACATTGAATTATAAATAAATTTAAAACCTTAATTTACCCATAATTTACTTATAGGATTTTGTTTCTAATTAATGTAGAATTTCTTCTTTTTTCATCGTTCATATCTTTTCCGATGCTTTTCAAAAATATTTGTAAAAAGAAAAACGTTTTAGAAATTGGAAAAGATGTTGATGAAATTAGTTTTAATTACCGCATAGAACGCAAACACAAAAAGAGAATCATAATTATTAAAACTCGGCCTCAACGAAATTTCTAAACCATGAAAATAAAAAAGAAAAGAAGATAAACAAACAAACAAACAAATAAAATATTATTTTAGACTTTAAAACTAAAACAGTGGACTGTAATTAACCTAATTTCATTATTTTTGTCTTTCTGTATTTTTACAGAAAGAAAAATAAATGCTGTTTTATAAATGATCTAATTGAAATGATTTCATATTTTCATATTATGAACATTATATGTAAAAATTTATAAATAATTTTTATCCAGGTCTAAATTTACACCAACGTTTAATTAATTTTGATAATTTATCACTTTCTATATATGCCGATTAGTGATTAAACGAATGAGGAAATAAAATTCTATACCCAATTCAAGATATGGAAAAAATAAAATATAATATCAGTATATTGACAGCAATTTTTAATATTTTTAATTATTTAAAGATGGATGGATGGATACGTTGGGCGAACTGAAAGTTCTGCATGTAGGTCTCTAATTGGCCCATTATGCGTCCCCTTG